>JAJIBD010025633.1:0-24597 GCA_021461705.1 Cryptotis parvus
GTGAATAAAAATGACTTGTAGTAGTAAAAAGGATCTGAATTAATACGAGGTGTTAGCAAAAGTAGAAGCTATATTAGAAAACCTTAGCTTTCCTTTAGAATTTCAACTCAATGTGTATGTGCTTTATTTTGGGTAGGAATTGGGTTTGGGGCCCAGACCTGATAGGGTTCGGCAGTGGCCACTCCCAGTGGTGCTCAAGGATTATGTGGTGTCTGATATTGGACCTGGATTTCCTGAATGTAAAGCAGGAAATCCTATTTAGCTGTTTTCCTGGTAGCAAGTTATGTATCTTGAACTGCTTTCATATATATGAAATCACATTTATATCTGAAATTCTTCCATACATGTAGCAAATAACTTTTTATCTATATCAAAATAGCAATGAATTTGCTTATTTTTGGACAGACTAAAACACTTTAAACCACCAATTTTACTAATATTCAATTAAATTCCTCTAAATATTTATTTAGGGAAATTTAGTTATAATTCTCTTTATTAATTTGACAACCTGTTTTCTCTTACATGTTTAATATATGCGACACATTGAAGTTTAACTAGAGTTTTGAAAACTTTCTAAACCCTCATTGATACTACTTGTATAGCATATACCCTATGCCAGATACTGGTCTAACCTTTATACATTAATATATTTGATACTCATATCAAATTGGATGAGTCTAAGTACTACAGTTTCTCTATCTTATAGTTAATGAACTTTCTCGCAATCACTGAACTCTTTGGGAATGATTCCTATCCGATTTGAATGAGTTCAATGACTTTAGCCCCCCCTGGCCGAGTCAACATTTATCAAGGGTTCTCTCACACCTGTGGAGAGGGGGCCATGCTGGCTGAACTTGAGCCAGGGATTTGGCTCCTCATCCTTTCCTCCACCTCCATGCCAGCTACAACAGAGGAATGGAAATGCCAGACCTAGCTCCGTCAGTGCTTGGCAGTCTTAGATAGTACTAGATGGTCCTTCCCAGGATCTTTCACGCGTTTATACACTGTATAGAGAACTAGGCAGGTTCTAGTTGTTACCGTCATCTCAGTGATCCTAGCAGGAAGTCAGAGCAACCCCCACACCATGAGGTCGGTTCATTTAAGCATCCAGACTCCACAGCTCCTCAGCACTCCACCCAAGAGAAAACCTGATCTTTCCCTTTGAGTTTCATTAGTAAATGCTTAAGATAAAAGCCTTCTACTGAGAAGTATACCAACTACACGGCAGAGCCCTGGCAAGCTACCGTGTTTTATTTTGATATGACAAAAAAACAGTAAAAATTATGGATCTCATTCCATGAACTGGAAGGAATGGTTTGAGACTTTTTCCTGTTCCTGGAGCAAGCAGATTGCCCTGGGGTTCCACTTGCTTGCAACAGGATGTGTGAAGATGTTACTGGTGCCCACTCGAGCAAATCGATGAACAACAGGAAGACAAGTGATACAAGTGAGGTGAATGACTTGAAAGTCTGTCCATAAACTTAAAGTCACAGAACAGTTATATCACAGTGTGAAATCCAAATTCAGAACGTGAGAACCACAAACAAGGAGCTTCCACACAATCTCCTGTAACCACAGTTGAGTGTCGAAGTTATCTCTTTTAGTACTATTCATTAGACATCAAGTCACTGCATTGGACAGAAATTGTAAAGCAGTGTTTGAGTATATAGGACCATATATGTGAATTTTAATATTGACTATGTACCTTTTTTTCTGCAACCATTCCATAGTTGTCTTAGATAATTATTATCAATTTATAAATAATAATAATTTTAATAACCAGCTGAGATACAATTCCAGACCCAGTTCCTTGACATCACAGTTTAATACTTTACTGCTTAATCATTTTGCTTAGTTGCCCACTTGCTACTCAGGTTGAACATCTCAACTACCAGTTAAAAGAACTCTGAATCTCATGTTAATATTATAGTCTGTCTTGGGACTGAAGCAATGGTAGAATGGGTAGGACATTTGCCTTGTATTCAGTCAACCTGGCTAGATCCCACCCATCAAATATAGTACCTCAAACCCTACCAGGAATGATCCCTGAGTAGCGGCCAGGAATAAGCCCGGGCACTGTCAGGTATAGTCCCATAAGTTAAAAATTTAATTAAAAATTATATTATTGCAACTTCTTTTCTCTGTGCCACTGGAAATATTTACAATTGTTACTCAGTCATTCATTCTTCATCAGTAACTAGGTATTTATGGGTTTCCTGTCATATGCTGAGCAGTGAGTGCTCATAGCACTTATATTAGTGCAAGTGCACAGAATTTATCCTTCCATACCTCTCACTCCTGACTTTGTTGGAACTTTTAATTTCTTTTCAGAAAGAAGCAGAAATCAATTTGAAGTTTTAAAAAGCAAGTGGACTGTTTTGTGTAATAGAAAACTAACTGAAAACTGAATAGGGAGCCAGTCCTCCATGTGTGGCTGGATCCGAAGTCTAAAGGAGGTCATAAAATCTAGTTCTCTGATCTTAATTATTCTGTTTCCACACATGCTCTTCGTCCAACTTTTCATTTTTCTTCCTTCTGCTTTGTGCCCTGATCCTGATTTTTTCCTGATGCTGACTACTTCTTCCATGGGGGCAAATGAGCAGGACTACAAATCACTTCATTTGCATTTTCCTTTTCATCTTGCCTTTTAGAGAGGAAACAAGAGCTTTGCCCCCAAAATCTTGAGGAGGAAAAATCATGGGAAGAAAATTAATCGACTCATTTGAAGTCACAACTCTAAATAAATTATAGGGGCCAGGCTTAGGGAGAGACATGGGCCGTGCTATGGGGGGCAGAACAATTGCACCTAAATCACTCAGAATTGCTTAAAGGAAAGATGGTGAGCAGACCAACTTCCTGCTGCATACATGCATTTTTCTCTATATTTTCCATGCCTCCCTTATTTGATTCATTTTATAGTCACTGAGTGCTTTATAGTCTACTAGGTCTTTGCATGTGCAAATAGAACCAGAAAGAAAACACATATACCTTTTTTTTAATGAAGCTTAGAAAATTAAGAGAGCTAAGAATCAAATGACTAATTAATTATTCTGTCTAATTAACTTCAATTATGGTAAGTCTACAAGCAGTAAAGGATGTTAACCACATATTGTAAGAAAACCATCTGAACCGCAGAGTTGGGGAAGTATTCACAAAGTAAGTGTGATTGATATATGCATTGAGATAAGTGAAAATAGAGTAGAATACAGAAAAAAGGAAGGGAATGAAGAGAGGAAAGAACATCTGTGCCAAGAGATGGCCAGGAATAGAGTGGTTAGGTGAAATTGGGACTAGGTTAAACTGAGCAGGAGGAGAGGTGCCAGGGATACAGTAGGAGTACTTTAGGAGATAATGGATCTGATCATGCAGTGACTTGTCAAGTCTTTCAAATCTATGTGGCTTTATAAAGACAATGCCCTACACTTACTGATGTTGCACAATTCAGAGGAATGAAACTGATGCCAAGAATATCCAGTCTTTAGAAACGTTGAATGGGAAGTCAAACTGAGAGGATACTTGAGGACACCTGGGTCTTATAAACACTCACAAATTATTCTGTGTAATTGGCAGCTGAGCTGAGCTGATCTGGATTATGCATAAATCAGATATAGTATCTTTTAGGGATTCTGCTATTTCTTTTACTCAGCCTAAAAGCACAATCAATTCAGTCTGTAGAAATGAGTGACACATAAGTATATATTGAAACTATCCTGAATCATAAAGGCTTCCAGGAGACTGAATATTAAAAATATGGAAATCCCCCAGAATTGCTTAGGTATCTAATTTCCATTCTTTGCTAAGTTAACTTCTATTAATCCATTAATAAAACATCGCTTCCTTTGGATATTGTCTTTTGATATTAGTCTAGATCAAGACCTACAGGATACTACACTTACATTCTCTTGCTGAGTATTTTAGCAACCCATTAAGCTTATATCTGGTGCTAAATTTGGCTACAGCAATATCATCTCACTTGATTGTAAACGCAATGGTTGTAGTGTCTAGGTGATCAATACTTTGAATAAGTGAATATCTCAATTCATCTAATTTATATATATATATATATATATATATATATATTTGATATGCCAAAAACCAGTGACAACTATAGCCCCTCATTCCCATGACTTGAAGGAATGGTCTGAGGCTCTTCATGTTCTTGGAGCAAGCAGATGCCCTTGGGCTACACTAGCATGTGACGGGATATATGTCAATGTTACTGGTGTCTGCTCAAGCAAATCGATGAACAATGGGAAGACAAGTGATACAAGTGACATTCTCTCTCTCTCTCTCTCTATATATATAAACCTGTATCTATATATACCTATATATATATATATATATATATATATATATATATATATATATATATACCTGTCGAATGCAAGGTACCCTCACTTAGGGTACCCTCCAAATGGCATTACATGTCCAGCCCATCTGATTTTCGATGACTTGGCAAACGAGACAAGCGTCCCTAATTCTGGAATAGCGACAGGAGGTCAGAAATCTGGATTCCTTCTCTCACTTGAGTGAGGCATGATATTCAAGCATAGCTTTTTCGATTCCTCTCTGGGAGACCCGAATAGCATTCTCATCCTGCTTTCGCAGGGCCCAGGCCTCTGAGACATATGTTAATGCAGGGAAAACTGCATTATATATATATATATATATATATATATATATATATATATATACAGGTATATATATACAGGTATATATATACAGGTATATATATACAGGTATATATATACAGGTATATATACAGGTATATATATACAAGTATATATATACAGGTATATATATGTATATATATATATATATATATATATATATCATATACCTGTCCGAATGCAAGGTCCCAATGCCCAATGGAAAACCAGCAGGACAATTCTACTGTTCAAGAAGGGAGACATTCATGACATATGCAACTATCGCCCCTTCTGCCTGTTGTCCGTCATCTACAAGCTGTTTACACAAGTCATCCTGAACAGAACACTAGATGAAGGACAACCATGCGAGCAAGCTGGCTTCAGGAAAGAATTCAGCACAATCGACCATATCCACACAGTAACCAAGCTCATTGAGGTTTGTAGGGAATACAAGATGCCTCTCTGTCTCACGTTCATTGATTTACAGAAAGCCTTTGATTCTGTGGAAACTGAATCAAAAGCAGCCATCGGGTGCTACAGGGTGTTCAAACCCAATACATCAAGATCCCTTCGTGAGCTGTATTACGGATTCACCACCAGGATCTCACTATTCTAAAAGAAGTGATCATTGATATCAAAGAGGGGTTTTGACAGGGTGATACCATTTCACCAAAACTCTTTAGCACCACCCTCAAGAACATCATGCAACAATTAGAATGGGAAGGAATGGGAGTGAAGATAGATGGTCCGCAATTACACCACCTCCCACTTCGCTGATGACATTGTACTAATAACACCAAACATTAGCCAAGCGGCACAAATGCTGGCTGACTTCTACCAGAATGTGGAAAGATAGGTCTACAGCTGAATCTGGAAGAAAACTATGTTCATGAAAAATGAACTAGTTTCTGAGGCCCCATTCACTCTCAATGGAACAAACATCTCTGAATGCAGCAGTTATGTGTACCTAGGCTCGAGAAGTCAACATGATGAACGACCAAAAACCTGAGCTGCGCAGAAGGAAGAGAGTGGCATAGAATGCCTTCAAAGGCATAGAAGAAATAGCTAAAAAGGACAAAGAAAACTCTGGCTCCGGGCACATTTCCTCGACTCCACCATTCTCCCTTCATTAACATGCGCCTCAGAGACTTGGGCCCTGAAAGCAGGATGAGAATGCTATTCGGGTCTCCCAGAGAGGAATCGAAAAGCTATACTTGGAATATCATGTCTCACTCAAGTGAGAGAAGGAATCGGAGTTCTGACCTCCGTCACTATTCCAGAATCAGGGCGTGTCTCGTTTGCCAAGTCATCGAAAATCAGATGGGTTGGACATGTAATGTGATTTGGAGACAACCGCTGAACTAGAGCTGATACAGACTGGATCCCACGGATGTCAAAAGATCAAGTGGCCGCCCACCTACAAGATGGTCAGACTTCCTGTCAAAGACCCTGAAGGAACAGTTGAGGCTCTTCATATTCTTGAATCAAACCGATGCCATTGGGCTACATTGGCACGTAATAAGGTCCAATGGAAATGTTACTGGTGCCTGCTCAAAGCAAATCGATGAATAACGGGATTCAAGTGATCAAGTGATCAAGTGATATATTGTATATATATGTATATATTTTTTTCTTTCTTTACCTGAATTTGTTGTGGTAACTTCCATTGTCTCAGCATGCCTGTTTGTTACCACAGTCTTGCTGGCAACATATACTTTTCAATATTTATTCTTAAATCTGGTGATCTTCTAAAATGGTAGGTAGTTCCTGTTGATGAACACTAATTCCTAAGGAGTTTTCAATAGTATTTTCGAAAGGAATTAAATGAAGAAAATAAATCAAGTCCATTTTTTACTGTCGAAATCATGTAATTCTTTACATATAATTTGATTCACTGTATCACTGTCTTCCCGTTCATCATCGATTTGCTCGAGGCAGGCCCCAGTAACATCTCCATATGTCCTGTCTAAATCTAGGAACATAAAGAGCCCCAATCCATTCCGGAATGAGGTCTATAATTGTTATTGGTATTTGGCATATATCAAATACAACACGGGTAGCTTGCCAGGCTCTGCCGTGCAGGTAGCATACTCTTGTAGGCACCTCTAAGTCCAGCATTTATTGATTAACCTGCGCAGCCGCAAAGCTGCTCGTGGAAGCCGGCGCTGATAGGCTGGTCTGCTGGGTGGAGGTCTGACGAGAGACCTTATATAATTAAATCTCTTAATTTGATTAAGAGATAAAAACACAGAAGAACCCTTTTAAGTAATCTTTCAGCTTTCCTCTCTTTGCAGTCACACATTCATGACCTTAGTTCTTGTCTCTGAATCCCTCTATCAGAAAGTTGCCTCTTGTTAGAACCCAGAAGTGGGAGGAGACTTGAGGAATGAAGAACAAAAACTGCTGGGCCAAATAATAACCTCATCCCCTCTGGCAAGTACCATAATATTCTATGATTCAGGTCCTTGTGCATAAGATCATGTTAGGCCTCTTTTGGTTATCCCTTTCAGTGTTTTAATGCTTCTTGAGGGATTATTAAACACACATGCATAGGAACAAAAGTACACACACATGCATGTACACATATTTGTCATACATTGCATACAACTTTTCTGCTGATTTTCTGTGCCTAGCCATAACTCTTACAATTTTTGCATTATTCTTTTAACCTTTAGTTTATTATTAAATAAACAACATAACCAGGCCTCTAGCAGTAGTTGGTTAGAACTGCTCTGTGGCCACAAGGATATGAGATTTCTTTGATACTAAAAACATTCATGGCATTTGGACACATAACTTGTACTGTTCTAGAAGGGGAGTCTTGAAGATGAGTTGACATAGCTCCATCAACAAACATCCCACCGGATGTTTTCTTAAGCATTCTGAACAAAGTTCAACTGCCCTTTGGGAGAAAATACACATTTCTTCCTAATTTATAAATTTTGGAATTATACCAACCAGAAAAAATTTGAAGAGTTCATTAGAGGAAAACAATTCCAAATATAACAATACTTTGCTTGTCCTTCATTCCCGTAGAACTATGTAGTTATTTTAAAAGTATTCAGCAATCACTTGCTACCATTTTATGAGTAATGCAGGAAGTACTGGGCCATTTTATAGCTGTTATAGAAGAAATAGGAAGGCTTTATTTTCTGAGATTAAAAACCTTCCTGGAAGAAAATTAGTGAGTTGAAAAAATGTTAATAATTCAAACAATGTTGCAAATTTAAAGACTTAGAAGTGAACATTAAAGTTTCAGAGTGGCTGCATTAAAAAAAAACTTTAGTGATTTAGAAAACTTGGACTAGTATATAATTTAATGTAGAAATATTCATGCCTTATTTGACTGCATTTCTGTACTTATGTCACTTTTTTTTTAAGCCATTTATGGCTTCAATGTCCTGTATATCATACACAAATAATCATGTGTGACTGTAGTCTCTTTCTAGAACTATCCCTAAGAGCTACATATAAAACATTTCCCCTGGAGAACCAGAGATATAGAACAGGAGTTAAGCTGCTTTCCATGTAGTGGATCCTTATGGGATCACTGTTGCTGCACATGATCACACAAGCACCATAGAGTGGTCTTGCTACAGAGCCCGGAATGAACCCTGGAAACTATCAGGTGATGGGTCCCCAAAATAAAAATCAACCAAAAAACCAAAGAAAAGCCCAAACCCACAAACAAAACAGAAAACTATTTCCCCTTAGTTTAAGCCGTGTTTATAGGTTTTAATAAATATTCAGGAATATCTCTGGGATTACCTTTTTACAATCTTGATTTTGGTGGTTTTAAATGTTTACTGTGTATGTTCCTTATTCCCTAACCAGTGCTATTTTAAAGCATCTAGAGCTTTCCCTGTGTGCTGGGCTGCTGTTTCTTCCATCACGGATCTGATATGCAGGTACCCAGTAGGAGAGTTAATCATGAGTTTTGTCAGCATTTGATGATGTCAGTCAGTGCTCTGAATGTTGCTCATTGCACTATATTTCTGAAACTCATTCAATCTAAGAATGATTTAATTTATCATTGCTATTCAATGTTATATTGTATGGATTGCTACTATAACAAAATTTTCTCCCTGTTGGTAGACATTTTTGTATTGTCAGCAGTGTTTATAGTAATCTGAACCATGTTGTTGGGAATATTTATGTTTTGTGTAAATATGTACAAGTGTTTCTCTAGGGTGTATACCACGGTGGGACAGCTGTTGGAGAGTTAGTACTATCCCATTACATTAAGAGGTGAGGCCAGAGGTATGACGATATAATACAAGCAGGTAGCACTTATCTTGCATGTGGTTTACCTGGGTTCCACCCTGTTGCAGTACACTGTTGCCCGGAGACTCTGCATCTGGCCTAGAGTTGCCTTCTGCTGGCCACTTTACAGAGAGGGAGGAGGACACTTTGAATGTGGCAGAATATCTTACCATGTATTCTATGTTAGCTTGTATATATATTTTCTCTCATGCTACCACAATCATCATAGGACTAGTTAGATCTTACCAGATCTTATATTTAACCTGGCCATGTTGGATCTCTAAGTAATTAGACCAGAGAGAAATGCTGTTTGCCTCCAAGCAAGCACACATGGCTCTCTAATAAGTCTAAAAGCTAATATACAAAATGACTATGAAGTAAAGATGAGACTCTTGTGAAGGCTTGGTGAAATATCTACCTGGCTGTAGAATATTCATTGATAAAGATACATACTCCTCCTCCACTCTACCCTGCCAGGGGCACTTACATGGCAGATTTTGGCTGAGCAGCATTAACATCTCAAAGGACCTAAGTTAGGTCCTGGAAGAAGTTACCTCAGGAGGAACTGATCCCAACTGCTTCCTGTTGATGTGGGCAGTCAGTGATGAAGGAATATAAACACTGTAGCCTGATTTCTTCCATCTCTTTCTCCCTTTGCTTTTTGCCTTTTTGGCCCTCTCTCCTCTCTTCTATTTCTTGTTCGGCATTAATACATGGTAGCAGCCATCTTGGCCTAGGATCTAAACGTATCACTTGGCTTGGGCCCAGCCGGAACCATAAGTCTGGGGTTTAACTGATGCTGGATTGTACACCAGAAACTATGAGAGTAAATGCTTTTGAGACTTCCCTTAATTCTTGCGTCTTTCTCCACAAGCCAGCTGCAAATCCCTGAGACAGAAGGCGATTCCAATACCCTGGTCCCAGATTTTGTCAGGGTGCCTAGAGCTCCACCATACATCCTCATACTTCAAATCATCCCTAGAGTCAGTCAGGAGTGATTCCTGATTGAAGAGCCAGCAGTGATCCCTGATTGTCAGCAGGTGTACCCCCCCAAACCACAAACAAAAAGGATGAAGCCCCTTTGTCTTTCCAGGGAGTTGACTCTCTGAATGTTCACCAATAATGAGAAAAAATTCCTTTGGGTGTATAGTCTCATCAACTCTTGATCTGGCATTTAAAAGCTTTTCAAGTTAGGTTACTGTAAAATGTTAGTTGTAATTAACAAAATTGAGTTTGGATTACTTTATAATTGGCACATATGCTTCCAGTGAAATGTCTGTCTGCGCCTTAATTTTCTCTCTGTTGTCTTTTTCTTGTAGATGTGCATAAATACTAGAAATTTGTAAGAAACTATTTTGAATTATCTAGGCGTATATAGAGTTCAGATCCGTTTATGTTTTTCCCTCACCTAGACAGTCCATTTTCTATGTCATTTGTTGAATTGTAGTTGTTCTTGTCACAGCTAATGGCAATGCATCTTTCCTGTATTTGTTTCAGGAATTTCAGTGTTGTTTTGAACCCTCTATGTTTTTATGAAAAACTTTGCTAATTGATCTTCTACCATCATATAATCATTTGTATTAAATTTTTAAAAATGCCTTGATCACTTCACTTGATCACTTGACATCCCATTATTAGTCAATTTTCTTGAGCCGGTGCCAGTAAAGATTCCATTTGACCCTATCATGTGCCAGTGTGGCCCAATGGCATCTGCTTGATTCAAGACTACAAAGAGCCTTAAACCATTCATTCAGGATCTTGATGAAGAAATCTGGCCATCTTATAGGTGGGCGACCACATGATCTTTTGATGGCCTGGGGATCCAGTCAGTAATGGCTCTAGTCAAGCGGTTGTCTCCAAATCATATTACATGTCTAGTCCATTTGATTTTCGATGCCTTTGCAAATGAGATAATGTCCCTGATTTTGGATCTTTGATGGACGTCAGAACTCCGGATTCCTTCTCTCACCCAAATAGCATTCTCGTCCTGCTTCCATGGGGCCCAGGTCTCTGAGGCATATGTTAATGCAGGGAGAATGGTGGAGTCGAAGAGATGTGCCCAGAGCCAGGGTTCTTTGTCCTTTTAGCTATTTCTTCAATGCTCTTGAAGGTGTTCCATGTCACTCTATTCCTCCTGCACAGCTCAGGTTTTAGGTCATTCATTATGTTGAGTTCTCACCCTAGGTACACATAACTACTGCATTCAGAGATGTTTTCTATGTTGAGAGTGAATGAGGCCTCTGGAACTAGCTCATTTTCCATAAACATTTTGTTGAAATTCATCTGTAGACCTGTATTTCCACATTCTTGGTCGAAGCCAGCCAGCATTGTGCTGCTTGGCTAATGTTTGGTGTTATTATAATGATGTCATCAGCGAAGCAGAGGTGGGGCAGTGGCCGACCATCTATCTTCACTCCCATTCCTTCCCATTCTAATTCTCGCATGATGATCTCAAGGGTGGCAGTGAAGTGTTTTGGTGAAATGGTATAGGGAGTTCTCTTCTTAAACTTTGCATCCTATTCTCCGTGTTGTGTGAAGTAGAATTTTGCACAAAGGAGATGGTGGTCTGATCCTGTTTGGAATTTTAGGATGACAGCGATATCAGTCATGCAACTGTCAATTGAATATGATGTGGTCAAGTTCATTGTAGGAACTGTCCACTAGGAGAATCCCATGTCCAATGTTTAGAGTCAGCCTTCTGGAATTGTGAGTTACCATGAATGGTCTTGGTGAACATGATGAACTCAGAATGTCTCTCAGCCTGTTCGTTCGATTCTAGGCCCTGGGTCCCAATGTGGAGTTCTTTGGCTGATCTTCTCTGTCCTCTCTTGGCATTAAAATCACCAACTATGATCTTTTAGAAGGTGTTATCTTCTTTATAGAACTCCTCCAGTTCCATATAGAATTTCTCAATTTTATCTTCCTTGTATGTGGATGTTGGTGCATAGACAATGAAGATAGAAACTGCTGGCAGTGGGCCACATCTCTTCAAGTGTAATCATCATATCTGGTTTGTTATGCATTTGAATGAATCAATGCTCATGGCCATGGCCTGGTTTGTGTTAACAAGGACACCAACACCAAAGACACCTCTTGCATCACATATTCCTAGGAACAGTTCTTCTCAGGTATCAAAATCAGCATGATGCGATTGGCACCTTCTCCTCTTGGTCAGACCAATGATATTGTACTTGATATTTCATTCTTGCACCATCAGGTCCTTGATATATGCTTCTGATGCCAGTGAACGTGCATTGAAAGTACAGACAGTCATTTTACTTCTTCGTTTTGGCAGCCTAGTTTGGCCCTGAGATTCTATCAACTCATTGTTCATCCTTCTTAGTGCTGCCATATTAAGGTTTCCTTCAGATCGGGAAATAAACATTGTTATTATTGGTTTTGGCATATTTAATATGCATCAGACAGATTGCCAGGCTCTGCTGTGCAGGCGGTATATTCTCAGTAGCTTGCCAGGCTCTCTGAGATCGGTAGAATATTCTTGGTAATTTAGAGATAAATCACCTAACTGGGAGAGCTGGTAGCTGCTCTGCCTGGTGTATCTGCATCTGTGGTTCAAGCATTCCCTGGGCTTGAAATAATTTCCTCTGAAGGGTGGGTCTCTGAATAGTGGGTCTCTGTAGGCTGGGTCTCTGATGAGTCGGGCTTGAGATTGACTTAGTCTCTTGGGTGAAGTTCTGACCAGCTATGGAGTCTGTATGATGAAAATCACTGCCAGCATGGTGTGGGGGGTTCCTTTGGGTTCTTCTGAGGCTCTATTGGGATGGTAGACTTGGGTCGGGAAATTGCTCTCCATCACTGACCCCTCGAGGTCCAGTGGACTGCAAGGAGTGCAACGGGAGAGAGTTGGTAGCTGGCAGCTACTCTGCCTGGTGTATCACCCAAGAGACTATGCCAATCTCAAGCCTGGCTCATCAGAGACCCAGCCTAAAGAGACCCTCCCTTCAGAGACTCACCCTTCAGAGGAAATTATTTCAGCCCAGGAATGCTTGAACCACAGATGCAGATACACCAGGAAGAACAGCTAACAGATCTCCCCACTGCACTCCCTATATTAACATAAAGTAAATAAAAAAAAATAGCTATTCTGATCCTAAATACAAATGTACCCATTCTATCTATGGGGAAATACAAAGGAGGATGTGCAGTAATTATATCTCTGGGAATAACACAAAGAAGGAACTATAGTAATTCTACCTATGGGGGGCAAAAAAAAGGGAGGAACTATAATAATTATATCTATGGGGTAATGCATTATGCAGTCGAAGTTTCCACATTTGGGGGAAATCGCAGGGGTCAGCACATCTGGAGTGCAATAGATAAGCCTCGCCCTGGGAAAACCACCTTCATGATCATGGTATCTCCCTCGAAGACTCGAAGACATGGGGCAGAGCTGCTACTGACTCTCCCTGTGACCAGCTGCTCACGAGGCACCCGGGAGGGATGTAGGGTTCTAGTCCTGTCCCACCACCCCAGCAGAGCCTTGCAACAAGCCAGACGACCCCCCACTCCATGAGGGCCTCCATTTTCCACATCCGGACTTCTCTCTCGTCAGATCTCCACCCAGCAGACCAGCCTATCAGCGCCCGGCTCATCGGAGTTCCACCCTGCAGCAGTCTTTCTTTAATCTGGCTCAGGTATGCCGGTGCAGAGACTCCAAGACATGGGGGCAGAGCTGCTACTGACTCTCCCTGTGACCAGCTGCTCACGAGGCGCCTGGGAGGGATGGTAGGTTCTAGTCCTGGCCCACCACCCCAGCAGAGCCCCGCAACAAGCCCAGACGACTTCCCACTCCATGAGGGCATCCATTTTCCACATCCGACTTCTCTCTCGTCAGACCTCCACCCAGCAGATCAGCCTATCAGCGCCGGCTCACGCGGCCGCTTGCGGCCTTGTGGTTCATCAATAAATGCTGAACTTAGAGATGCCTACAAGAGTATGCTACCTGCACGGGCGGAGCCTGGCAAGCTACACGTGTTGTATTTGATATATATGCCAAATACCAGTAACAATTATAGACTCATTCTGGAATGGATTGAGGCTCTTTATGTTCCTGGAGCTAGCAGGTGCTTTGGGCTCTACTAGCATGAGACAGGACATATGGAGATGTTACTGGGGCTCTTGGATTGCGTGTTACCGCCAGGAATGATTCATTCCCTTCAGATAATATACATACTAATTATTTCCAATTTAAATGTACTTTTCTGAAGGTTAACACACCACAGCAGCATAAAAGCTGCCTATAAGGTAATGAGAGCAAGTTACCATAGAAGGAGCAACATTTCTTATCTCCAACAAAGGGGCTATTAAACAACCTACCCATTGGGAAATCATACTCACTATAGGTACCAGATGATCAAATATCCAGGCTCTTTGGACACCAGATGTCAGTTTTTAGCTGTGTGGCTGACTGACAGTATTAGGAACAGAACTAGTCCAGAGGCTCTGAACTTTCTTTAATACTCTTCAAATTATTACCAAGTTCTTGTCCTTAGGCAAGCTCAATAAACCCTCCTCTCTGCTCCTCTAACTCTCTATCCTGCCAAGCTCTCTGTTCCTCCAACACACTTCTGTCAGCCAGGCTCAGAACCCATTCTCAACTATCTCTTCAACTGTTTTTTTCCATCTCTTATATATCCCAATAATTTGGATATTGGTCATCTCTTTAAGAAGTAAAAAGCCATTCCTTTAAAGGATCCTTTAAGTCTCTTAAAGGGACCCAACATATCCTCCCCACACCTTTTCTTATGAGAATTCCCTTTAACATTTCTAGAAGTGCTAGTCTGCTGGTGGTAAGTTCTATTAGCTTTTGATTAGCAGGAAAACCCTTTTACTCTCCATTATTTTAAGGGACAATTTACCAGGTTTGAATATTCTCGACAAGGAGATTTTTCTTTAGAATTGTTTAATATGTAATAACGTAATATGTAATATATAATATATGATATATAATATAAAATATAATATAAATATATAATATCAATATAAATTATTAATTTCTAATTTAATTATAATTTATAATTAATAAATATAATTAATATTATGTATTAATATATAGTTATATAGTTAATATATAATTTCACTATAAATTACAGAGTTTCTTCTGAGAAATCTAAAGATTGAGTTGTCTTTGAATGCCAATGGCCTAGCAGCCATTTATAATTTTTCTTATTATCATTTATTTTTTGAGAATTACGTCTTGGTATGAATCATTTTACAATTAGAAATTTGGGTGCTCGCTAAGATTTTCATAAGTATATGGTTCTTTTGGCTTGGGAAGTTTTTAGCCATTATTTTCAATTTAATTGTATTTTATTTTGCTTTATTTTTTAATTTAGGATTATGGGTTATAAATTTGTTGATGGTAGATTTTCAGGTTTATAATATTCCAACTCTTATTCTAATAAGATAAGAGTCACTAGATTATTTTCTTACCACCTGTGGGGATGTTGTGAAAAAAGGAATCTCATGTACTGCTGGTCAGAATGCTGTCTGGTTGAGCACCTGTGGAAAATAGTATGGGGACTTCTCAGATAAATAAGTCTTGAGTTCATACATGACCCAGAAATCATACTACTTGGCATCTTACCTCAAGACACAAACACAGTCACTCAAAAATATGTACACAGACCACTGTTTGCTGCAGCACTTATTACAATAACCAAGATATGGACAGTCCAGGTATCCCATGACATGAGTGGATAATGAGGTTGTGTTATAAATGCTCAATGGAATGCTATGCAGTCACAGGAATAATGAAATCATGCGATTTGCAGCAAGTTAGTTTGTAGTAATTGAATAGGCATTTTATCCCCTTCTCTTTCTTTACCTTCTTATAAGCCCATTTACTGAGTATCTTTGCTTCCACTTCCTATGGAATATAATTTTCAATAGGCTTCTTAATTTCCCCCAGGACTTTCTAAAATTTATTTTATTTTATTATATTACCATGAGATATACAATTGCAAATAAGTTCATGTTTGGGTTTTGGTCTTAGAGTGTTCCAGTACCAGTTGCCTCCTTAGCGCAGTAGGCAGCGCACAGTCTCACAGAGTGTTCCAGCACCCATCCCTCCACCAGTGCCCATTTCCCACCACCATGTCCCCAATTCCTTCCCCCCTCTCCCTAGCCACTAATTTTCTTCTTAAAACGCACATTCTGTATTCATATGTAGTTTGTATATATCATTTTTTCTTTGTATAGAACTTTCTTTAGAGAAAGCATTTTTATAAATGCTATGAAACTTATGAGGGTTTTCCTTTTTTAATTCATTCTGTTGCCAGATTGATCATTTGAGGGCATTCACTTTGGGCTATGGATTTGTGTTCTTTGGTATTCTGTTTTGTTTTTCAGGATTTGGGGTGTGAGAGAGGACTAAGGGTTTAATGTTTTGATAACTGCTCTTAGTGGGGAGGACCAGCCTGAGTGTGAAATCTCTTATTGTTCTTCTTCTCAAAACCAGATGCTTTTTTTTTTTTTTTTGGTCTGGATTTAATGACTGTGGTTTTAGGTTTTTTTTCTCTAGGTCCAACTATGTGTGTTTGCTGGTGGTTTATGCTGGCAAAAAGTCTTGCTTGTGTTTCTAATGATGGGGAAGAAGTCTTAACCTCCCATACTTGTCTGTTTTCCTTAGGCCGAGCAGAAATACTGTGCATATTTTTGTAACCCTGTTAATCTGGTAGCTTAAAAGCTAGATCTGATGGTATTGGTGAGGATCGGACTCCAACTGCCACGGTGAGTCTACTCAAGTCTCTAGAGACTTTGGGTTAGTCACATGTATCTTGGGAATACATGTGAATCTTCTCTGTGCTTTGAAGCACCATGGTAGTACCCGGAAAACTCACATGATCTCAAAGTCCAGGCACTTTCCCTTCATTAATCACAGGGATGGTCCTCTGTTGACCTCAGCTGCTAGACTTGGATTTTAGCTTGAGGCTTTGGTGGCTTTAGAGTCTTAGTGCTGATGTCTCCAAAGGTCACAGATGTTCTAGGGATCAAACTCGACCTGTGCCATTATATCTGCTTAAATTGCTGGTTTGGGACTCCAGGGGTCACACCCAGTTTCCAACAGTAGGATTAACCATTCCTTCGGAGAGGGAGCTCACAGGGCCCCTGAAGAACTGGAGCACACTCAAGTGCTGATCATCCTTCTGCTTGGTTGTTAGCTTCTGAGGTGCAAAAGTTCTAAACTTTGCCAAAGCAGGAGGCGGTACCCCCAGCATACTTTCTTTGTTCATCAATGCTGCAGGATTTTGGACAACTACCTTAAAAATTCAGCTGCATGAATTTTACAGATAATTCTGGTGATAAATGATGAGAGTGTTCCAAGATATGCAACTGGCTTCTGGTTGCATTTTCTAGTTTGTTTTCAAGGGATCTTTCCCTCACATGTTTTTTTTCTTTCTTTTTAGGGAGGAATAGGTGGGGAGTTGATCACCAAATAGATATTGACATGGGTTTTCCACCCTTTATAAATAATTTATAAATAATATCAAAGTCTTATTGTAAATGTTATATTATTATATTTAGGTAATATGGTGAGGTTTGTAAGCTACTGGATTCTACGTCATGACTGCTGTATACTTCTATTATATGTCTTCCATAAAGTCTCTCTGAAAAGTTTATAAATTTCTCCAAAAGTTTACGCAGCATTTTACCAGATTTGTTCCTAGTTTCTTTTATCTCTAATATATTAAAAATACATTCAATACTGGTGTATTAGGTATATACTAATAGTGTTCAAATCTTTCATTAATTGGACCCTTTACTTTGTATCCTATATGGATAATAATCTAGAATGCATTATTCCATTGACTTTCTGATTTTATTACTGATGTCACATTAGCTGTTAATCCTACCATTTTCCTTTTTGGTACTCTGTCCCTTTGTCTTAATTGCTTTTAATTTTGATTTCTCTCAGAAAAATAGCACATTGTGTAGCTGACCCAGATTTGATTCTGCAATTTCATACAGTTCCTGAGGACCACCAGGAATGATCTGAGTGCAGAGCTGGAAGTAAGCCCTTAACATAGTATGATATGGTCAGTAAATTAAAGCATATATATATATGTATACTTGTGTGTGTATATATATATATATATATCGCTTGATCACTTGACATCCTGTTATTCGTCCAATTGCCTGAGCAGACACCAGTAACGCTTCCGCTTATCCCTTCCACATGCCAGTGTAGCCCAATTGCATCCTCTTGCTCCAGGAATACAAAGAGACTCAAACCGTTTGTTCAAATTTTGACAAAGAAGTCTGACCATCTTGTAGGTGGGCGGCCACGTGAACTTTTGACATCCCTGAGATCCAGTTGGTAATGGCTCTAGTAAAGTGGTTGTCTCCAAGTCACATTACATTTCCAACCCATCTAATGTTTGACGCCTTGGCAAACAGGCAGCATCCTGACTCTAGATTATTGATGGAGGTTAGAACTCCAGATTCCTTCTCTCACTTTAGTGAGGCATGATATTCCAAGCAGAGCTCTTTCAATTCCTCTTTGGGAGACCCAAATAGCGTTTCTCATTCTGCTTCCGAGGATCAGGTCTCTGAGAGGCATATGTTAATGCAGGGAGAATGGTGGAGTTGAAGAGATATGGCCAGAGCCAGAGGTTCTTTGTCCTTTTTATCTATTTCTTCTATGCTCTTGAAGGCATTCCACTCTGTTCTCTTCCCTCCTGCACAGTTCAGGTGCTAGGTCATTCATCGTGTTGGAGTTCTCGACCTAGGTACACATAACTGCTTCATTCAGAAATGGATTCACCACCAGGATCATATAGATTCACCCACCAGGATTTCACCAGTCTACAAGGAAGTGAATCATTGACGAAAAGAGGAGTTCGACAGGGTGATACCATTTCACCTAAAGTCTTTAGCGCCACCCTAGAAAGTCATGTGACAATTAAAATGGGAAGGAATGGGAGTGAAGATAGACAGTCGGCAACTACACCATCTCTGCTTCACTGATGACATCATTCTAATAACAGAAAACATTAGCTGAGGAGCACGGATGCTGGCTGACTTGCATGTGGAAAGGTAGGGCTAAGCTGAATCTCAACAAAACAATGTTCATGAAAAACAAACTAGTTCCAGATATTCCACCCATTCACTCTAACGGAACAAACATCTCTGAGTGCAGCAGTTATATGTATATATTACATATGTATAAATATATATGTAATTTTGGTGTTATTAGAACAATGTCATCAGTGAACTGGAGGTGGTGGAGTTGTCAATCGTCTGTCTTCACTCCCATTCCTTCCATTTTAATTGTCACTTGACATTCTTGAGGGTGGCCCTGAAGAGTTTTGGTGAAATGGTATCACCCTATCTAACCTCTCTTTTGACATCAATGATCACTTCCTCGTAAACTGGTGATGAATCTGTAATAAGGCTCATGAACGATCTTGGATGTATTGGGTTTGAATGCCTTCTTTGGCTAGGGCTTCATGACCACTTTAGTCTCAACAGAATCAAAGGCTTTCTTTAAATCAATGAATGTTAGACAGAGCGGCATCTTGAACTCCCTACAGACCTCAATGAGCTTGGTTACTGTGTGTATATGGTCCTTTTATGCTGAATCCTTTTCGGAAGCTACTTGCTCGCATGGTTGTCCTTCTTCTAATTTTCTGCCAATCCTGTTCAGGATGACTCAAGTGAACAGCTTGTAAATGACAGACATCAGGCCTATGGGGCGAGTTGCCAATGCCGTGGATGTCTCCTTCTTGAACAGTAGAACTGTCCTGCACGCTTTCTTGTTGGGGCGCCCGCCGGTCCCCGACAGTGCCGGGAAGCGAAGTTCCCTTCTACCCCGGCCGGGCGAGGAATGGATGAACACTCAGAATCCGATGAGGTTTCAAAAAGCTTTACTTATCACAGGTTCAGGCATACAAATCAGCAAAAGGAAAAAACCCGATGCTTAGGATTCCAGGCTAGAACCCCAGCCACGTGTAGGCCAAGATGGCGCACCACCACGTGTGAAACTTCCAAGGGGGAATAAACGCTCACAAGGCGAGATCCCACCGGGAAGAAGAAGCCCGGGAGAGCGGGAACCCGCAAGTTTATACCCCCCCAGCAACTCAGACCTTCCTCCCATTGTTATGGAAAGCAGGGAGGGTCCAATGCCCTTAGGTAGTCCCCTCCCTGCATCTCACCTAGGGCCTTTACTGTGCTAATGTTTTGAGCCGGAATGCCTTTTGAAATGTAGAGAAGGGGTTTCTGAGATGGCATGTCACTGTACCAAAGATCAACACCAATGCCAGTTAAATATTTCTCCAAGCCTTCACAAGTCTCCTCTACTTCATTGTAGTTTTATATTTTATCAGGGAGCCATGCTTGTTTGTTTGGAAGCAAACAGCATTTCTCTCTGGTCTAATTACTTAGGTGTCCTTACGTGGCCAGGCTAATATGCTGGTAAGATCTAGCTAGTCCCACGATGATTGTGATAGCATGGGAGAATATTTATACCAGCTAGTACAGCATACATGGTCGGATAAACTGCCACATTTAGACTACCCCCTTATCTACGGAGTGATTTTCGGGAGGCAATCCAGAGCAGATGCAGCGGCCCTTAGGAGTCCTGCAACAACTCCCCCTGATTAGTTTACTAATAAAAATTGAAAAGGTAAGAAATATTTAGTAATGTACAGAAAATTAAGATAAGAAAAAACAATTCCAATTGCAAAATGATAATACATGTTACTTTAGGATCCTAACTTGTTTTTGGACCCAAAGCAAAGTTCAAGATAAAGTGTTTTTAGCTGTCTGATTATAACGGACTGTAGTTTGCACTGTCCATAATTTGTGAGAGTCAATTTGCTATATTTTATGTAAAGTCGGGTGTCTGGAACAAAGTCTGTGGGGCTACTTCTGGAACAGCAATAGCGGTGATCATATGAGTATGAGTCTTTGGAGAGCAGCGATCAGGAACTCGTTGAATTGTCAGGAACACTGGATTGGGTCTCAGGAACACTGGAACAAGTATCTCGAATTCTGGAACAGGAGTCTTGAGTGCTGGAACAGGTGTCTGGAACATCGGGTGTGGGCGGCCTTGCAGGGCTTCTTCAGCAAGGGAACATTGGCACCGGTAACTGTACCTGTAGCTTAGGCGAGACAAAAACACTTTTCGAGGTTAATCACAAGTAGGGATTTTAAGGCTTTGTAGGGATCCAAGTTTGGGATGGAGAGAAGAATATAAAGAAGCTCCAACATGGGTGGAGCAGGGAAATAAGTATGAGAATTGATGATTTTAAAATTGATAAATCTAGTGGATCAGCAGTGGAGTTGATGAATGTAATAGAGGTTTGTAGTGGTCAGAAATTGAGAAGGTAGTAGTTGAGACATAACATAGACACAACATTAATCACAAACATAATGGTGGCCACCACATGCACACACACGCACACACATTTGATCGATCAATATCTTACAGTTGTATATGTGACCCATTTAGGTGATAAATGGTAACGAGTCAAGCGCTCCATAAATATAAAGCCGGCAAAATGATGGTGAGAAAAGTGTCTTTTCCTGTGAATAGAGCATTGGGAAAAATTAGTTTTGCAAATTATTAAATTTTTAGCGAGCACTGTTTTAGGAGTCTCGGAGTATTGAGCACTGTAGCGCAGGTTTACTGGATTCGAATATCTCATCCTGTGAACAGAATCATTAGAAAAACAATTTTTCATTGATTTAGCAAACATTTTTGTAATGAGCACTGTGATCAGAGTCCACCCATTTTTCCACCTTTTTTTTGTAAGAAAGAAAAATGTTTAGGCTGTAAGGCAAGATATTAGACATGAACCATGATCACAGACTGCAAAACAAGATCATTATTAAAAGGAACCAATCCAGGAAGTTTAAACAGCAACTTGCAATTTAAAATTTAAGACTTTATATTGAAAGAATTAGTTGTTTTCTGATTCTTGGAGAATTCTAGTCTTAACAAGTCGCAGAGGGACCCAGAGTTTCTTGGCAGGGTTATCGCCTGTAGAAATGAAAGCATAGCCTCTTCCCGAATGAGGAGGTGACCCGCAATCCATTTATCATCAATTTTCACCCAGATAGGTGAATTGACTGTTTTTTGAGTTTGCATATCTTCTTGAAAGTGACGCTCAGCCCCGGTATAGGGATCTCCTTTGAGGTATATTTAAGAAGTTTAAGGTGAATAATGTTAAAGATAAAGAATCCATTGGAGGCATGCTTGTTTTTCGTTGCTTTAAAAGCTGAGTTTTAAGCTGCTCTGTGGGCACGCTCAACTATTCCTTGTCCTTGTGGATTATATGGAATTCTGTAATATGTTTGATCTGCCATTCCTCAAAAAAGGATTTGAAGGTTTTGCTGGTGTAAGCAGGACCATTATCTGTTTTTATGGTATGGGGGAATACCCATGACGGAGAAGCACTGGAGTAAAAATGAACAAACAGATTTAGCTCTTTCAGACGCCATAGGAACAGCCCATATGAACCGGGAATATGTATCGATGACCACATGAAGGAAAGGTTTGTTGGGAAATAAGTTAGTATGAGTTATATCCATCTGCCACAATTGGTTTGTCTGTAAACCCCGAGGATTTGCTCCTGCTACATGAGATGTACAATGTAAAGGAGCACAGACAGGACAGTTGGGCGGACAATTTGTCTAGCTTGTCTCCATGGGATGCCATGGTGTACATGAAGGCGGGCGGGCGCTTGTATGTAGAGTCTGGTGCTCTTCCTCAGCTGATTTAAATACTGGTGCTGCCAAGAGATCTGCTGCTTCGCTTTCTCGAACCATTGGCCCGGGAGTCGGCTGTGAGAACGGATGTGGGAGATGTATATAGGGAATGTTCTATTTCGAGGAGTAGCTCCTGAATTATAGGATTATGGGCATTTAAAGAAGCAGTGACAATTCCAGGAAATAAACCAACTACATATGCAGAATCACTCACCACATTACATGGGCCAGATACATGGGATAGTAAATGTATCAGGGTGGCGAAGTTCCACTTGTTGGGCAGATTTATAATTTGTATGCACAGTAGTGGTCAATGAAGGACCTGTATCTCCACCCCTTCCTGATGAGGAGCCATCAATATAATACACTGGAGCATCAGGAATGGGAGAGGAGCGGACAATGGTGGAAATTACAAAAGGTGTCCTTTTCAGAAATTCCCAGGTTTTTCCAGCTGGGTAATGATAAGATATTTCTCCTGAAAAATCTGCTAAAGCTCTCTGAAGGATTTCACTGAGCGGTAAAAACAGCTTCACTTTTTTTTTAGGGTCGGGTAGTACAATTACATGGGGATCATGTCCAAGTAATACTTGGGTTCTTGATCTTCCCTTAATTATAAGGTTAGCTATCATCTCAAGGTAAGGTGTAGCAGTACGATTCTGCTTGTTATGTAAGTAAACCCATTCTAACGGTCCAGATAATTGGGCTATAGCAGCAGTTGGAGACTCGGGAGTGTTGAAGACCAAGAACCATACCTTTTCTCCGGGATTAAATCTGAGAGGTAAGATTTTTGAAGCCGATCCATGAAAAAAATCTAATTCCTCTGAGCTTTAGGAGTTAGCTGCCTTGGGCTATTTAAAGCAGGATCACCTTCAAGGGTGTGGAACAGGTTACTGAGCTCACAGTTAGGGAATACCAAGGGAGGGGCGCACCCAGTTGATATCCCCAGCAGTTTTTTGAAAATCATTCAAGGTTTTGAGCCCTTTCTGACTAATGGAAATTTTTTTGAGGGCGCACTGTAGTGTGGTCAAGAGCATAGCCCAAATATCTCATATGGAGGCTGCATCTGGATTTTTTCCGAGCTACTTGTAAGCCAGCCTCTGGTAAAACTGTCATTACATCATTATATAAATTCTGGAGATCTCTGGAATTATCACAAGCTAGCAGGATATCATCCATGTAGTGGATGATGTATGCACCAGGAAATTTAGCAACTAATGGGTCGCAAAACCTCATCAACAAAGTGTTGACACATCGTAGGTGAATTAGTCATCCCTTGGGGCAATACTGTCCACTGAAACCTACGTAAAGGACCTTATGATTAATGGAAGGGACTGAAAATGCAAACCTTTTCCGATCATCTGGGTGGATAGGTATGCTGTAAAAAGCAGTCTTTTAAATCTATGATAATTAGCGGCCAATCCTTAGGAATAGCTTCTGAGAAGGGAGCCTAAGGTTGTAGGGCCCCCATGGGGACCATAGTAGAAATTTACATTCCTTAAGTCAATCAGCAAACGCCATTTGCCTGATTTTTTCTGTATTACAAAAACAGGAGAATTCCATTCTGAAAACGCTTCTCAATATGTCCTAATTTCAGCTGTTCTTCCACTAGATTTGTTAGCGCCTCTAACTTTTTGTATTGAGGGGCCACTGTGGTGTCCATATAGGTTTGTCATGACTGAACACGGATAGGTAGTGGGCGCTTAAACCACAGCGCCCCACCCAAAAGGGCTACTCCCGATAGTTTGGCTTATTGTGGAGAGCTGGAATTGGTGCTCGACGGGAATTGGACGAGGTATGTGGATTACTGCCCCCACCTGCTCCAGCATGTCTCGACCCCATAAAGTTAAAGGTATAGGGCTATAAGGTTGACCATGGCTACATTCCCTTCAGGGCCAATACACGGCAGCCAGCCTCGCACTCGGTCGGAGAAGAGAGAAGGAGATATTGCCTA
>JAJIBD010025634.1:0-41874 GCA_021461705.1 Cryptotis parvus
GAAAGTCATGTGACAATTAAAATGGGAAGGAATGGGAGTGAAGATAGACAGTCGGCAACTACACCATCTCTGCTTCACTGATGACATCATTCTAATAACAGCAACATTAGCTAAGGAGCACAGATGCTGGCTGACTTGCATGTGGAAAGGTAGGGCTACAGCTGAATCTCAACAAAAAAAATGTTCATGAAAAACAGACTAGTTCCAGATATTCCACTCCATTCACTCTCAACGGAACAAACATCTCTGAGTGCAGCAGTTGTGTATGTATATATTACATATGTATAAATATATATGTAATTTGGTGTTATTAGAACAATGTCATCAGTGAAGTGGAGGTGGTGGAGTTGCCAAATCGTCTGTCTTCACTCCCCATTCCTTCCATTTTAATTGTCACTTGACATTCTTGAGGGTGGCCCTGAAGAGTTTTGGTGAAGGTATCACCCTATCTAACCTCTCTTTTGACATCAATGATCACTTCCCGTAAACTGGTGATGAATCTGTAATAAGGCTCATGAACGATCTTGATGTATTGGGTTTGAATGCCTTCTTTGGCTAGGGCTTCGATGACCACTTTAGTCTCAACAGAATCAAAGGCTTTCTTTAAATCAATGAATGTTAGACAGAGCGGCATCTTGAACCCCTACAGACCTCAATGAGCTTGGTTACTGTGTGTATATGGTCCTTTATGCTGAATCCTTTTCGGAAGCTACTTGCCTCGCATGGTTGTCCTTCTTCTAATTTTCTGCCAATCCTGTTCAGGATGACTCAAGTGAACAGCTTGTAAATGACAGACATCAGGCCTATGGGGCGAGAGTTGCCAATGCCGTGGATGTCTCCCCCTTCTTGAACAGTAGAACTGTCCTGCACGCTTTCTGTTGGGGCGCTCCGCCGGGGTCCCCGACAGTGCCGGGAAGCGAGTTCCCTTCTACCTCCGAAGCCGGCGAGGAATGGATGAACACTCAGAAATCCGATGAGGTTTTAAAAAGCTTTACTTATCACAGGTTCAGGCATACAAATCAGCAAAAGGGAAAAACCCGATGCTTAGGATTCCAGGCTAGAACCCCAGCCACGTGTAGGCCAAGATGGCGACCACCACGTGTGAAACTTCCAAGGGAATAAACGCTCACAAGGCGAGATCCCACCGGGAAGAAGAAGCCCGGGAGAGCGGGAACCTGCAAGTTTATACCCCCAGCAACTCAGACCTTCCTCCCATTGTTATGGAAAGCAGGGAGGGTCCAATGCCCTTAGGTAGTCCCTCTCCTGCATCTCACCTAGGGCCTTTACTGTGCTAATGTTTTGAGCCGGAATGCCTTTGAAATGTAGAGAAGGGGGTTTCTGAGATGGCATGTCACTGTACCAAAGATCAACACCAATGCCAGTTAAATATTTCTCCAAGCCTTCACAAGTCTCCTCTACTTCATTGTAGTTTTATATTTTATCAGGGAGCCATGCTTGTTTGTTTGGAAGCAAACAGCATTTCTCTCTGGTCTAATTACTTAGGTGTCCTTACGTGGCCAGGCTAATATGCTGGTAAGATCTAGCTAGTCCCACGATGATTGTGATAGCATGGGAGAATATTTATACCAGCTAGTACAGCATACATGGTCAGATAAACTGCCACATTTAGACTACCCCCTTATCTACGGAGTGATTTTCGGGAGGCAATCCAGAGCAGATGCAGCGGCCCTTAGGAGTCCTGCAACAACTCCCCCTGATTAGTTTACTAATAAAAATTGAAAAGGTAAGAAATATTTAGTAATGTACAGAAAATTAAGATAAGAAAAAACAATTCCAATTGCAAAATGATAATACATGTTACTTTAGGATCCTAACTTGTTTTTTGGACCCAAAGCAAAGTTCAAGATAAAGTGTTTTTAGCTGTCTGATTATAACGGACTGTAGTTTGCACTGTCCATAATTTGTGAGAGTCAATTTGCTATATTTTATGTAAAGTCGGGTGTCTGGAACAAAGTCTGTGGGGCTACTTCTGGAACAGCAATAGCGGTGATCATATGAGTATGAGTCTTTGGAGAGCAGCGATCAGGAACCTCGTTGAATTGTCAGGAACACTGGATTGGGTCTCAGGAACACTGGAACAAGTATCTCGAATTCTGGAACAGGAGTCTTGAGTGCTGGAACAGGTGTCTGGAACATCGGGTGTGGCGTCTTGCAGGGCTTCTTCAGCAAGGGAACATTGGCACCGGTAACTGTACCTGTAGCTTAGGCGAGACAAAAACACTTTTCGAGGTTAATCACAAGTAGGGATTTTAAGGCTTTGTAGGGATCCAAGTTTGGGATGGAGAGAAGAATATAAAGAAGCTCCAACATGGGTGGAGCAGGGAAATAAGTATGAGAATTGATGATTTTAAAATTGATAAATCTAGTGGATCAGCAGTGGAGTTGATGAATGTAATAGAGGTTTGTAGTGGTCAGAAATTGAGAAGGTAGTAGTTGAGACATAACATAGACACAACATTAATCCACAAACATAATGGTGGCCACCACATGCACACACACGCACACATACATTTGATCGATCAATATCTTACAGCTGTATATGTGACCCATTTAGGGTGATAAATGGTAAGCGAGTCAAGCGCTTCATAAATATAAAGCCGGCAAATGATGGTGAGAAAGTGTCTTTTCCTGTGAATAGAGCATTGGGAAAAATTAGTTTTGCAAATTATTAAATTTTTAGCGAGCACTGTTTTAGGAGTCTCGGAGTATTGAGCACTGTAGCGCAGGTTTACTGGATTCGAATATCTCATCCTGTGAACAGAATCATTAGAAAAACAATTTTTCATTGATTTAGCAAACATTTTTGTAATGAGCACTGTGATCAGAGTCCACCCATTTTTCCACCCTTTTTTTTTGTAAGAAAGAAAATGTTTAGGCTGTAAGGCAAGATATTAGACATGAACCATGATCACAGACTGCAAAACAAGATCTTATGGACCAATCCAGGAAGTTTAAACAGCAACTTGCAATTTAAAATTTAAGACTTTATATTGAAAGAATTAGTTGTTTTCTGATTCTTGGAGAATTCTAGTCTTAACAAGTCGCAGAGGGACCCAGAGTTTCTTGGCAGGGTTATCGTCTGTAGAAATGAAAGCATAGCCTCTTCCCGAATGAGGAGGTGACCTGCAATCCATTTATCATCAATTTTCACCCAGATAGGTGAATTGACTGTTTTTGAGTTTGCATATCTTCTTGAAAGTGACGTTCAGCCGCGGTATAGGGATCTCCTTGAGGTATATTTAAGAAGTTTAAGGTGAATAATGTTAAAGATAAAGAATCCATTGGAGGCATGCTTGTTTTTCGTTGCTTTAAAAGCTGAGTTTTAAGCGTTCTGTGGGCACGTTCAACTATTCCTTGTCCTTGTGGATTATATGGAATTCCTGTAATATGTTTGATCTGCCATTCCTCGCAAAAGGATTTGAAGGTTTTGCTGGTGTAAGCAGGACCATTATCTGTTTTTATGGTATGGGGAATACCCATGACGGAGAAGCACTGGAGTAAAAATGAACAAACAGATTTAGCTCTTTCAGGCGTCATAGGAACAGCCCATATGAACCGGGAATATGTATCGATGACCACATGAAGGAAAGGTTTGTTGGGAAATAAGTTAGTATGAGTTATATCCATCTGCCACAATTGGTTTGTCTGTAAACCTCGAGGATTTGCTCCTGCTACATGAGATGTACAATGTAAAGGAGCACAGACAGGACAGTTCGCGGACAATTTGTCTAGCTTGTCTCCATGGGATGCCATGGTGTACATGAAGGCGGCGGGCGTTTGTATGTAGAGTCTGGTGCTCTTCCTCAGCTGATTTAAATACTGGTGCTGCCAAGAGATCTGCTGCTTCGTTTCCTCGAACCATTGGCCCGGGGAGTCGGCTGTGAGAACGGATGTGGGGAGATGTATATAGGGAATGTTCTATTTCGGAGGAGATCTTGTAGTTTATGGAGTAGCTCCTGAATTATAGGATTATGGGCATTTAAAGAAGCAGTGACAATTCCAGGAAATAAACCAACTACATATGCAGAATCACTCACCACATTACATGGGCCAGATACATGGGATAGTAAATGTATCAGGGTGGCGAGTTCCACTTGTTGGGCAGATTTATAATTTGTATGCACAGTAGTGGTCAATGAAGGACCTGTAATTCCACCCCTTCCTGATGAGGAGCCATCAATATAATACACTGGAGCATCAGGAATGGGAGAGGAGCGGATAATGGTGGAAATTACAAAAGGTGTCCTTTTCAGAAATTCCCAGGTTTTTCCAGCTGGGTAATGATAAGATATTTCTCCTGAAAAATCTGCTAAAGCTCTTTGAAGGATTTCACTGAGCGGTAAAACAGCTTCAATTTCTTTTTTTAGGGTCGGGTAGTACAATTACATGGGGATCATGTCCAAGTAATACTTGGGTTCTTGATCTTCCCTTAATTATAAGGTTAGCTATCATCTCAAGGTAAGGTGTAGCAGTACGATTCTGCTTGTTATGTAAGTAAACCCATTCTAACGGTCCAGATAATTGGGCTATAGCAGCAGTTGGAGACTCGGGAGTGTTGAAGACCAAGAACCATACCTTTTCTCGGGATTAAATCTGGAGAGGTAAGATTTTTGAAGCCGATCCATGAAAAAATCTAATTCCTTCTGAGCTTTAGGAGTTAGCTGCCTTGGGCTATTTAAAGCAGGATCACCTTCAAGGGTGTGGAACAGGTTACTGAGCTCACAGTTAGGAATACCAAGGGAGGGCGCACCCAGTTGATATCCCCCAGCAGTTTTTGAAAATCATTCAAGGTTTTGAGCCCTTTCTGACTAATGGAAATTTTTTTTGAGGGCGCACTGTAGTGCGGTCAAGAGCATAGCCCAAATATTCATATGGAGGCTGCATCTGGATTTTTCCGGAGCTACTTGTAAGCCAGCCTCTGGTAAAACTGTCATTACATCATTATATAAATTCTGGAGATCTCTGGAATTATCACAAGCTAGCAGGATATCATCCATGTAGTGGATGATGTATGCACCAGAAAATTTAGCACGAATGGGTCGCAAAACCTCATCAACAAAGTGTTGACACATCGTAGGTGAATTAGTCATTCCTTGGGGCAATACTGTCCACTGAAACCTACGTAAAGGACCTTTATGATTAATGGAAGGGACTGAAAATGCAAACCTTTTCCGATCATCTGGGTGGATAGGTATGCTGTAAAAGCAGTCTTTTAAATCTATGATAATTAGCGGCCAATCCTTAGGAATAGCTGCTGGAGAGGGGAGCCCAGGTTGTAGGGCTCCCATGGGGACCATAGTAGAATTTACATTCCTTAAGTCAATCAGCAAACGCCATTTGCCTGATTTTTTCTGTATTACAAAAACAGGAGAATTCCATTCTGAAAACGTTTCCTCAATATGTCCTAATTTCAGCTGTTCTTCCACTAGATTTGTTAGCGCCTCTAACTTTTTTGGTATTGAGGGGCCACTGTGGTGTCCATATAGGTTTGTCAGACTTCCACTGAATACGGATAGGTAGTGGGCGCTTAACCACAGCGGCCCCAATTAAAAAGGGTTACTCCCGGTGTTAGGCTTATTATGGAGAGCTGGAATTGGTGCTCGACGGGGTGGACGAGGTATGTGGATTACTGCCCCCACTGCTCCAGCATGTCTCGACCCCATAAAGTTAAAGGCATAGGGGCTATATAAGGCTGGACCATGGCTACATTCCCTTCAGGGCCAATACACGGCAGCCACCTGGCACTCTGTCGGAGAAGAGAGGAGGAGATATTGCCTACCCGCTCAGGCTATGGGACACTTTCTTTAGGGCCCAGTTAGAGGGCCAATACTTGGTGGAGATTATGGATATGTCTGCCCCTGTATCCAACATGCCTTTGAATTTCCTTTTATAAATTTCGATGGGTATAACCGCCGCTTGGCCTGAGAAATTCTGGCAGTGTACCCAACTAGATAGTTAGCAGGTGGCTGGTGGGCTTGGTTCTGTGTGGCTGCATAACCAACAATGAAGTTGGCAGAATGGTTGGTACTGTTTAAGCCACCAGCTGTAGGGTGTTCGGACTGACTACACGGATCCTCAAAAAATAATAATAGTTTAGCAAGTGGTTCCCCTTTTTTAAAAGTCCATTTAGTTGGCACAGATATTGACAGTATTATCTCTCCATGAGATTCAGGATCCAGAAGTCCGAAATGCACCATAATTCCCTTAAATTTCAGCCAATCGCTCCCCTGGATTAAACCCATACTACCTGGGGAGCAGGTCCTTTTATCCCTGTTTTTAGCATGTAGGGGTCTTGACTTGGGTATATTGTGACAGTCTTAGGGCAGAGAATGTCGAGACTGCCACTGCCTGATGGGGTAGGCCAGAGAGCATTTATTGACTGTAATTCTGTGGATTCTGATTCGGAGGATACTGGGCAGGTGGAATGAAGGAGAGTGCCCCTGGATTCAGCTGGGCCTGGGGCTGGCCCCCACCCAGTTTCCCGCATTAGGGGAGGCATAGATGTTATTTGAGCCTGCGGAGCTTGTGGAACCTGGGAGGGGGTCCATGTAACATTTCCTATAAAGGGATTATTAGAATGTTGCCCTGTATTGATAGTTTTAGAAGATGGGCAATCTCTACGGGTGTGTCCCTTCTTTCCGCAGCTAAAGCAGGTTATCTGTCCAGATGAAGCCTGAGGCTGACTTCGCCTCCAAGACCGACAGTCTCTGGCCCAATGTTTTCCTTTTTCTGCACCTTGGGCATGGTCCAGGTGGGGCCCTCCGAGGGGTGGAGCTGCGATTATTAGAATAGTTTCTCCGATTATTGTTTATCCTTTGAAGTTTATTGTTTCTCCCCCTAGAGCTGTCTGACATTTCATCCCTCTCCTGATCCTCCTGCTGTATGGGATAAGCCTCTATATCATCCTGTGTTTTATGGGAGGTTAAACCGACATTTCTACAGGCCTTTAGATACCCCATGAGGTCATCCTTTTCCTTAATACCATATAGTAATGCTCGACATTTTTGATTAGCATTCTCATATGCTAAGTTTCGTTTTAGGATTTCTTGAGTGGTTGGGTCTTGAACCTGTCTTTGGATTGTTTCACATAATCTCCCAACAAAATCAAAGTATGGTTCATCACGACCCTGGTAAATTTTCGTATAGCTACCTAGAAATTCTGGGTCGGAACCTACTCTTTCCCACGCTTTTAATGCTGTCTCCCGAACAAATTTTAAAATAGGTTCAGGTAATGTCGCTTGTTTTGCTTTCTTTTTTCCATTCACCTTCACCTTTTAGCATGGCAAAAGTTATAGTATGGCCTGATTCCTTTTCTCTTAAAGTGTCAATATTCTGGTTAACCCCATCTGCATACCACATATGCCATTGCATGTACTGTGATTTGTTTAGACAAGTATGGGCTACCGTTTCAAAGTCTCCCAATATCCACTGATCATTTTCGCTCCAATCAGCTAAATATTTTAAAGTATAAGGACTTGATATTCCAAACCTGTCGCAAGCCTTCCTAAAAGGGGTTATTGCCTCAATTTTTAAGTCTTCATGAATCGGTTTTACTTTATCTTTAGATTGGTCATGAGAAAGATTGCTGGGCTTTGCTCTTTGACTCGAGCTAATCTGTTCCTCCCCTTCTTCCTTATCAGAGCTTGTAGTATCTGGCAGAGGAACATCTACCCCATTGAGGGTATTAGCTCTGGAGAGATTTTCAGCTTGGGAATTTGCCTCCTCTGGGTTTTCCTGTTTCTCCTCTAAGTTATTAGCCACATTAGAATTCTTTTTTTAGATTTTTTTTGCTGGGAATGTATACACCTTTTTCAAGTCTACAGTTTGGGGGCGTGTTTGTGAACGGCTTTTAGTTGGTTCACGCCTCAGTATTGGGTATGCGCTAGGTCCTGATTGATAAGTTATGAAATCAGAAATCTCCCTGCGTAACACATCCATTTCTTGGTTTAAGTTTTCAAGTTTCCTATATGTTTCTTCCTTTTGTTCTTTCAATCTTATGTGTAACTTCCAAACCTCCTCTTTCTGTCCATCTATTCTATCTCTCTGTCTGTCAATTTCTTCCTCTAAGATAATGCTGATTTTATCGATATCCCTTCTTCTGCTCGTCAAACTTTACTTCAAATTTTAAATCCTGTTTAATAATTTTACTTTCCCTGTTCTTCTAATTTTTCTTTGAATTTTAAATCCTGTTCTTCTAATTTTTCCTTGAATTTTAAATCCTGTTCTTCTAATTTTTCCTCAAATTTTAAAATCTGGTTAATAATTTTACTTTCCTGTTCTTCTAATTTCTTTTCAAATTTTAAACTCTGTTTAATAACCGAAAGGTTGGTGGTTCGTGCCCACCCAGGGGACGCCCAAATGTCGGGGCGCTCCGCCAGGGTCCCCGACAGTGCCGGGAAGCGAGTTCCCTTCTACCTCGAGCCGGCGAGGAATGGATGAACACTCAGAAATCCGATGAGGTTTCAAAAAGCTTTACTTATCACAGGTTCAGGCATACAAATCAGCAAAAAGGAAAAACCCGATGCTTAGGATTCCAGGCTAGAACCCCAGCCACGTGTAGGCCAAGATGGCGACCACCACGTGTGAAACTTCCAAGGGGAATAAACGCTCACAAGGCGAGATCCCACCGGGAAGAAGAAGCCCGGAGGAGCGGGAACCTGCAAGTTTATACCCCCAGCAACTCAGACCTTCCTCCCATTGTTATGGAAAGCAGGGAGGGTCCAATGCCCTTAGGTAGTCCCTCCCTGCATCTCACCTAGGGCCTTTACTGTGCTAATGTTTTGAGCCGGAATGCCTTTGAAATGTAGAGAAGGGGTTTCTGAGATGGCATGTCACTGTACCAAAGATCAACACCAATGCCAGTTAAATATTTCTCCAAGCCTTCACAAGTCTCCTCTACTTCATTGTAGTTTTATATTTTATCAGGGAGCCATGCTTGTTTGTTTGGAAGCAAACAGCATTTCTCTCTGGTCTAATTACTTAGGTGTCCTTACGTGGCCAGGCTAATATGCTGGTAAGATCTAGCTAGTCCCACGATGATTGTGATAGCATGGGAGAATATTTATACCAGCTAGTACAGCATACATGGTCAGATAAACTGCCACATTTAGACTACCCCTTATCTACGGAGTGATTTTCGGGAGGCAATCCAGAGCAGATGCAGCGGCCCTTAGGAGTCCTGCAACAGTTTTCCATTGGGGAAAGAACCTTGTATTCAGTCAGGTAGCATGTGAGAAGCAAAGCCAGTGTATTGATGAATACTGACAGCTGTTTCTTCAGGTGTTCGTTTGGGTCTGATGACATCGTTCTAATAACACCAAACATTAGCCAAGTGGTACAAATGCTGGCTGACTTCGACATGAATGTGGAAAGTTAGGTCTACAGCTGAATCCCAACAAAAAGTGCACATGAAAAATGAACTAGATCCATATGCTTTATTCACTCTCAACAGAACAAACATCTCTGAATGCAGCAGTTACATGTACCTAGGTCAAGAACTCAATATGATGGACTGACTTAGCACCTGAGCTGCACAGGAGGAAGAGAGCAGCATAAAATGCCTTCAAGGGAATAGAAGAAATAGCTAAAAGTACAAAGAACTTCTGCCGACTCCACCATTCTCCCTGCATTAACATACACATCAGAGACCTGGGTCCTACGAAAGCAGAATGAGAACACTATTCAGGTTTCCCAAAGAGGAATCAAAAGAGCTATTCTTGGAATATGATGCATCACTCAAGTGAGAGAAGGAATCTGGAGTTCTGACATCAGTCGATGATTGAGAGTCAGGGATGCTGTCTCGTTTGCCAAGGCATTGAAAATCAGATGGGCTGGACATGTAATGCGATTTGGAGATGACCGCTTGATTAGAGCACTTACTGACTGGATCCTACAGGATGTCAAAAGATCACCTGGTCGCCCACCCACGAGATGGTCAGACTTCTTCATCAAGACCCTGAACGAATGGTTTGAGGCTCTTTGTATTCCTGGAACAAGCAGATACCATTGGGCTACACTGGCACGTGGCAGGCACAGATGGAAACATTACTGATGCCTGCTTGAGCAAATCGATGAATAATGTGATGTCAAGTGATCAAGTAATATGTGATTTATTTTAGTTGATCTCTATTGTCCTAAATTTGCCTTTGAAATGCCTGGGTAAGATTAAGATTATAATTATTGATATTTAATGGTCTTTGCAAATCTGAGTACTGCTGTCTCTTCTCTCCTGAAAAATTTTGGCTACTCCATCTTCAATATTGTTTATTCTCCTTTCTCTCCTGTCTTGTTTTTACAGTCATATTGATCTATTCAGTCTTCCCTTTGTATCACTTTAGTTTCAAATTTTTTAATCTGTTTTCTCTCCGTAATGCATTTACTCATTTTTTCTTCTAATTCATTCTCCATCCCTATAACTTTACTACCATTGATAAATATATTCATGGATATTTTTAATGTATTGCAATTGGTTTCTTTCTAATAAAAAATTTAAGTTCTTTGTTCAGGCATGTACAGCTGACAGTATGTTCCAATTTATCATACTCAATATGTTTCAACTTACTGAATAATACTTTGTATTCTATATATGATAATCTTGCTATATCATAAGTCTGAATATAGTTTGATTTTCTCTTGATTATGATTAAGAATTGTTTTCATATGCTTGATGATTTTTATTAAATACTCCTTATTTTTATAAATTTAGGAAATTTCTGTGAATCTTTTAAAAGCATTTTGTTATGGGACTAGAGCTATAGTCCAGCAGGGAGGGTATTTGCCTTGCATGCAGCCAACCCAGGTTCAATCCCTGACATCCTATATGATCCTCTGAGCACCGTCAGCATCATTCCTGAGTGCAGAGCCAGGAGTAACCCCTGAGCATTGTGTGTGATCCAATAAAAATTTTTTTAAAAGCATTCCTTTAGACAATTTTGTTTTTATGAGACCCATAACATTAGCACAAACAAATAATTGCACCAAAACTGTGAATGTGGGCATATAGGTAGAAATTCTTAAGAATTTATTTTTACTTTTAAATTTTTCACAGTTCATAGTTGAATCTAATATATATTTCTCTACATTCTGTTTATCTACTGTCTCTATATTCTGACCCCTTCTCAATATTATTTCCTTGAATATACTTTGCTTGACAGCCAAAACTGTTTTTTCTCTTGTCTTGCACCCAACATTTTTTCATATAATTTTGTCAGTGCTGTTGCTTAATTGGTTAAATTTCTTCCTAGAATACATGCCTGAAGGACAACAGTTTATGTCATTTCATCACTGTATCTATAACTCTAGGAACTAACCGGAAACACAAGGAGACATACAAGGACAAATATTGGTGGAATGAAGAGTAACCAAAATATAGAGTTCTCACAGAATCGATCTTTTGTCAGAAAATAGCTGAGTAGTCACTGACGTGGGTTTGTGTATGTTTTTGAGGGGGCATACCCAGCATTACTCAGGGGTTACTCCTGGCTTTGCACTTAGGAGTTGCTCGTGGCAACTATGGTGTGCTGTGAATTTCACCTGAGTTGACAACATGCAACACAGGCACAGTAATCCACTGTGCTAATGCTCCAGATTTGTTTAAGGTTTCTGACTTCTCACCTGGGCACCTAGCCAGGAGAAGATATCCTTTTGATTTTGTTTTAATAATTATTTCTATTCTGAAGTAACTAAATGAAGCAAAATAAAATCCAAGTCAAACATTGATTCAATATATCATTCTGCAAGCACTTTTTTTGTGAGCTCAGGTCCAGAGCTCAGTGGCCTGCTTAACAGTTGGGGATGCTGGCATCTAGAGCATTAAGTGAGGAAATGGTGAGAATATGAGTAGATAGGTGCATCTTTAGAAAGCAAGGGACTTAACCTCTACCAATAGCCAGCTCTGGTTCTTTGACTGAAACTACTCATATGCAACTAAATTTAGAGGCTTTTCTGAAAACAAGCTTTTCTAAAGATAGATTTTTCTAGATGAAACATTTATAATTTTTGAAGCCTTGAATAATAGGGATTAGGATCAGGCATCATGGTAATAGAGTAGATTTTTAATGTAGTGTCTTCATTGCAGGAGGCAGACATAATACAGTTTCAATTCATCCAGAGTTCCAGTTCCTTAGAAAATTGAGTCCTAGCTACAAATGCTTCCTTTATTATGAAATTATCCAATATCTCTGGCTAATCATGCATTCATACAAGCAATTCTGTGCCTTTTACAATTTGGAATCACATCTCCAGTTTTATAGTATATTCTAGTTTCAAACCAAGAGGGGTCACAGTTTGGCAGCATGGAGTCTTTCTTTGGCTCACATCATAATACCAAGCCTCATGGAATTATATCTTGTACTTAGTCTCTGTACCATTCCTGGGAATTCCTTGAATGTCACATGTCAGAGTGTGATAGGTGCCATTTTCTTTGCCGGGATCTACGTTCTCCAGCCTCATCACTTCTTGATCACTTGAATCCCGTTATTCATCGATTTGCTCGAGCGGGCACCAGTAACATTTCCATTGGACCCTATCACGTGCCAATGTAGCCCAATGGCATCTGGTTGATTCAGGAATATGAAGAGCCTCAAACCCTTCCTTCAGGGTCTTTACAAGGAAGTCTGACCATCTTGTAGGTGGGCGCCCACGTGATCTTTTGATATCCCGTGGGATCCAGTCGGTAATGGCTCTAGTCCAGCGGTTGTTTCCAAATCGCATTACATGTCCAGCCCATCTGATTTTCGATGCCTTGGCAAACGAGACAGCATCCCTGATTCTGGAATAGCGACGGAGGTCAGAACTCCGGATTCCTTCTTTCACTTGAGTGAGGCATGATATTCCAAGCATAGCTCTTTTGATTCCTCTCTGGGAGACCCAAATAGCATTCTCATCCTGCTTTCGTAGGGCCCAGGTCTCTGAGGCATATGTTAATGCAGGGAGAACGGTGGAGTCGAAGAGATGTACCCCACAGCTGGAGGTTCTTTGTCCTTTTAGCTATTTCTTCGATGCCTTTGAAGGCATTCCATGCCGCTCTCTTCCTCCTGCGCAGCTCAGGTTTTAGGTCGTTCATCATATTGATTTCTCGACCTAGGTACACATAACTGCTGCATTCAGAGATGTTTGTTCCATTGAGAGTGAATGGGGCCTCTGGAACTAGTTCATTCTTCATGAACATAGTTTTCTTTAGATTCAGCTGTAGACCTATCTTTCCACATTCTCGGTCAAAGTCAGCCAGCATTTGTGCCGCTTGGCTAATGTTTGGTGTTATTAGAACGATGTCATCAGCGAAGTGGAGGTGGTGTAGTTGCCAACCATCTATCTTCACTCCCATTCCTTCCCATTCTAATTGTTGCATGATGTTCTCGAGGGTGGCGCTGAAGAGTTTTGGTGAAATGGTATCACCCTGTCGAACCCCTCTTTTGATATCAATGATCACTTCTTTGTAGAATGGTGAGATCCTGGTGGTGAATCCGTAATACAGCTCACGAAGGATCTTGATGTATTGAGTTTGAACACCCTAATTGGCTAGGGCTTCGATGACTGCTTCAGTCTCCACAGAATCAAAGGCTTTCTGTAAATCAATGAACGTGAGACAGAGCAGCATCTTGTACTCCCTACAAACCTCAATGAGCTTGGTTACCGTGTGGATATGGTCGATTGTGCTGAATCCTTTCCGGAAGCCTGCTTGCTCGCATGGTTGTCCTTCATCCAGTGTTCTGCCAATCCTGTTCAGGATGACTCGTTTAAACAGCTTGTAGATGACAGACAACAGGCAGATGGGGCGATAGTTGCCAATGTCGTGAATGTCTCCCTTCTTGAACAGTAGAACTGTCCTGCTGGTTTTCCATTGGGAGGGCACCTTGCATTCGGACAGGTAGCGTGTGAACAGCCGAGCTAGTGTATTGATGAGTACCGGACGGCAGATTCTTCAGGTGTTCGGGTCTGACTTTGTCTGGGCCTGGTGATGTTCCCTTCTTTACTACGAGATGGCATGTCGTATTTCAGAAGGGAGAATGCTGGGAATGACATATCCATCCTGTGGAATTTGGTATGCGGGCAAGGTGGATGTGGCTATCAAAGAGATTTGAGTAGAAGTCCTGGATAATCTTATCCATTGCCTTTCTGGAAGATGTGATAGATCCATCAGGGCGTCGGAGGGCAGTCATCTTGGTCTTATAGTTGGCAAAGGACAGGCGGGCAGTCGCGAATGCTTTTCCCGGCTTCTGCTGCATCTTCCAGTATTTCTGCTCTTCTGTCTTTGAGGTTTTCTTTTATCGCTTCTCTGCACTGTTTAGCAAGCTTGGATATTAGCATTTGGTCTCCTGAGGCTCCGCGCCTTGCCATGTTGGCGAATGAGCTCGAGAGTTTCTGAAGATAGGCATCCTTTTGTGTCTTTCTCTCTCTCAGCATTCTTCACACAATCATGGAGGTGCCTCATATGCCTATAAATATAATGAGAATGGGTGTGCCTCTTTGGTCTGCTCACTCTAAAAGCACTGATCTTCAGGTTATTTGGAGAACATCTTTCCTGTTCTCTAGGCCCATGATAGTGTTTCTTTTGTGCCAATGATAGTCTACTCAGATTTTTATGATGTGCTGTTCATAAAGAAATCTCTCTCTTTCTCTTGCTCTCTCTTTTTTCTCTCTCTCTTTCACACATATTTTATATCAAACATTAGGAAAGAAAGTATCCACAAAGATTTGCACTAAAGTATGCTTTTATTTTTTTTTAATATGATGGCGTTCCTTCCCTGTGCCTCAGACACAAACGTGGAAAGGGCTCAGGGCAAGCAGATGAATGATGTATCTCCTGGCAGGGAGATTGTAGAGGCAGTTAACAAATGATGGACTAAGATCCCAATTTTATATGGGCATATCCCTCAAGGGACTGGTATGTTTCTTCTAATCCAGATGCCTCAAATGCCTCCCCTTTGCTTATTAATAATAAGAGATTTTCTCCTTTCTTTCCCATCAGATGGTTCCTGGGAGACCCATACTAGTCCAACCTTCAAATCCAAGCATATCTGAATTCCAGGCTATGAATGTGAACATTCTTGATACAAACTATTAAAAAGAATAATTGAGATGTTTCATATTTATACCCTATTTTGATATAATAGTCCACCTTTTTATTCATTTTTTTGGTTTTTGGACCACACCCAGCATTGCTCAGAGATTAATCCTGACTTGCTCTCAGTAATCACTTCTAGTAGTTCAGGGGTCCACATGTGATGAAGGGATCAAACCCAAGTTTGCTACATGTGAGATATATGCCAAACTTTTTGTACTATCTCTACGGTACCTAATAGTCTATCATTTTTTGCTTTATTTTTTTCTTAGAATACTTGTATAAATTAAAATAATTTAAAAATTTGCTCTACTAAAGCATATGGCTTTTATTTAGCCAGTCTCAACCTCTGTCCCTGCATTTTAAATATAATTAAGTTCTTTCTTCACTTTGTTGGTGGTTTCTTCTCACATTTAAAAATGCTTTTTTTAAAATTCATTTCCTGTTTTGTACTTGCATATTTTCTACCTATTTAGGTTGTGAAGTCTTAATGTATTGGTGTATGCTTCTTATTTCACCTTTTGCTTCTTTTGAGATTTAAAAAATTTTTTATTTGTGTTTGTTATTCTTTCCCCAAATTCATTAAGATATTAATGTGTAATTTAGTCTCTGTCCCCTTTTTATATAGATTAAAATTAATCAAATTAAAGATTTTGATGAAGAAATTTACTATGTTCAGTGTTAGTTTTTTTTTTTGCTCTTTTTTTTGGGGGGGTTACACCCGGCATTGCTCAGGGGTTTCTCCTGACTCTGCACTCAGGAATTACTCCTGGCATTGCTCAGGGGACCATATGGGGTGCCGTGGATCAAACCGGGCTGGCACAGGCCAGCCGTGTGCAAGGCAAACGCCCTCCCCACTGGGCTATCACTCCGGCCCAGTTTTAGATATTTTTATTCCAATATTTTACCTAAACTTAAAGTGAAACTTTATAAGTATGATGCGTTCTGTTCTGCATTCTCAAACAGAAGGAGCAAGGTCATTGTATTGCAGCTAAAATAATTCCTGGCACACAAATTGTTGGCTGCCATGAGGGAGATTGTCTCTAACCTCAGAGAAAAGAAAGAGGAAGAATCTAATATATACATGCATATATATATATGTATGTATATATATAAAACTTAGCTTGAACTTGCAGAAATACAAATCTTTTGTTCTTTGTTTGCACTTTAATATGAGAGTTCAATAGTAAAACTCCATTCTTCAAGTGATTGCATTTCTCTTAGGAACTCAAAGCACTATCAGATCAAATATGAAACACTAACATGCTCTTTCACAGAAACCAGAGCCCTTAATGGCAATGATAATGTGTTGGTATATGTAGGTAGAAATTCAGCTGTTCTTTGTTTTAATTCTGTCATCCGTTGTACATCTTAGATGTGCCTGGATTCTCTATACATGATAATTTTATGTGTGTTTAATATTATATAGAGTGATTTAGGATTTTATGTAACTATGTAATTTTACATAAGCTCTCTCTATATTTCTACCAACAGCTATTGAACATATTTGCTTCTGCATGCTGTGTAGGTTGTAGGCAGAATTTTCTGTTGTTCTGTTAAGAGTTTGGGGGTCATAAGCACTCTGTTGCTCTGGGACTTTTCTGGCCTTTTCTTTTTTATAAGAAGTGACTCTTTAGTGGTGCTTAGGGGACCATATATGGGGACATATTGGTACCACGAATTAAACCTAACTGGCTACATGTAGGCCTTACCTATTATACCATATCTCTCTGCCCCCTGGCTAGTTTGCTTTTAACCAAAAACATTAGAAAGGATGAACAGTACAATCTATCCCTGGAAATGTGGTTCATTAATTGTGCGAAAATCATCTACAAAAATGCCGCAGAATAATCTGAAAAGAAATGTAGGAATTTGCTGCCTGTGGTATCTAACCTGAGAGCTAATCTGGAGCTGGACTATCCATCTATACCCACTATAGTCCCCTTCACATTTTCTTGCTCACCAGGGATCCTCTGACTTTGTAGGATTCCCATCTCCATCCCTTCACCATGGGGCCTTCTAGGTACACCTTTTATTATTATTATTAATTATTATTACTATTATTATCACTATTATTACTATTATTATTTTTATAACACCATGAGATAGACATCTACAAAGCTGTTCATGATAGGGTTTCAGTTATATACCTCCTCCTCCGCCTCCCACAGTCCTGCCCTTGCCTTGTTCCTTTGACTAGAGTTATCCTTCTTGCAGTTTCAGTTGTTTTTCTTCTTCTCTGGTTGAACTTCCAACACGCAGAGCATTGGGGAAAAATAAGAAAGACAGAAATCACTACAGGATGGAGTTCAGCTTCATACATCTATAGAGAAAACAGATGATGGTACAGTTAAGTTCTCTCCTGTTGGATGACAGGCTTACCTAGCTTGGGAGCTTTGCTCAACTTAATTGATTTACATGGTCTTAAGCCAAGGTTCAATCTAATGAGATCTCTCTTCTATGTAAACACTGATAGAGGGTATGGCAATTACAGAAGCTACCTTGACTTTGAATAACTTCTGACTAATGATTATACATCTACTAAGACTTCTATGTTATCTAGATTGGACACAACTCCTCTTTATGCCAACTGCACCCAGGATGGAACAGTTAGAATTTACCAGGAGACTGCCACCCTGGCTACGTTGAGACTATCATTTAAGATTATAGGAAGGATCATACTAGTTTGCCCTCACATAGGCAAGTGTGACCCTTTCAATATACAATGATTGAGATACTCAGAATCACCCTGGTGCAGATAATAAATAAGAAGAACCTTATGGCACCATCTAGAATACATGAAGCACAGAAAATTAAGGTGTATTATTTTATGCCAGCACTCTCTCTCTCCGGTGTTTTACATAAGAGATAAGAAGGGATTAGTCCTTGGCATACACCTTTGTTTATACCTATAATAGGGTATAGCACCACCCTTCTACACTCTTCTATCTAGAAGCTGTTTAGGGTTCTTTGTTGACAGGACCCTCCCTGTCTACAGTTAGGATTACTTTGGTGCATAGAAGGGGACTGACTAGAGACACTTGCCCTACCCCTTCTTTTGAGTAGGACTCCTCTCAGGTGAGATCCTCTCTCTTTGGTGGGAGACTTGGGTACTTGTGTATGGTCTAAGTTCTGACCAGAGCTAGAGTTCTTTCATTATATTGGATTGCGGTGGTAGAGCTTTTGTACTGTTAAGCCTTTTTGGGAAAAGAAAGAAAGAAAAGAGATGGAGAACCTGCCACAGAGGCAGGGGAGGAGGAAGGAAATCGGGGACATTGGTGGTGGGAAATGGGCACTGGTGGAGGGATGAGTGCTGGAACACTGTATGGCCGAAACCCATACATGAATGTTTTTGTAATTGTTAAAATAATTAATTAATAAATTTAAAAAATAAAAGCCTTTTTGGAACTGTGCTGAACTCGCGAGTTTTCACCCGTTTCCCTGATGGCCTCAGAGGTAGAAGTGAACTTCTGTCCTGATACTGTTGGGGACCTCAGCAGCAACCCAACACTGTTCAGTTAGGATGCCTATGCAATATTTCATTGGACTCTGTCTCCTATCTTTATTTTTCCAAACACACCCGCTGTGCTCAGGGCTTACTCCTGGCTGTGTGCTCAAGGGTCAGACCAAGAGGACCTTAGTAGTATCAGTGATTTTTAACTGGGATCCGCAGCATGCAAGGCCAGTGTCTTAACCACTGTTTTATCTGCTCACCTCTTTAGGTGCTGTGAAAAGGCTTCTCCTTCAATTGTGCAGGTTTGCAATTAAAAACTTTTTAATTATAAACCTTTTTTTTTCAGTTTGAGGGCCATACCTGGTTATGTTCAGGGTTCATTTCTGCCATGCTCAGGGATCAAATGTGGTACCATGGATCAAATCAGTGTCAACTATATGCAAGTCTGGGTACTCTGTCTCCAGCTGTTGTGTTTTCCTCCCAATGCAGTTTTCAGAAGGTTGATGAGAGTGTTTTGTATAAATAAGCCTCTTCTATTAGGTAGAAGTTGAAAATGTATGGAGCACATTGTAAAATATACCACGGATGATGTTCTGTAAACCATGAGGACAAAACTGCACCATTCTCTGATGATTTTTGGTTTGGAACCCAGCAGCTTAAAGTTCAATTGGATAAGTATGAACTTTATGGGCAGAAGGAAAGAGAAAGGTAAGGTTCCTATGTCATTTTCATTGTCTTCCCTTGAGCAAATCATGCCTGTGTGTGGTTAGTGAGGGACTGTGGCTTTTGGAAGAAATCTGCTTTGCAGGCAATCTTCCAACTTGTTGAACAAATATCGGTTCACGCTACACCTGCTGGGGTTAATGGACATTTTTCAATGCTCTCCATTGTTATCTGAAGTTAGGAACCTGGGTCTGACAGTTTGATTGTTGATCAAAAGTGTGTGCATTGAAGTATTCCTGGACTTGTCTCTTCTGTTTTTAACTGAGCTCAGTCAGAAAGTCAAGCTAAAACTTCTGAAGGGAAAGTATAGCAAGTGCCAGCTTTCAGGGTTTTTTGGAAAGTGTTTTTAAAAATAGACATTTATATGGACTTTTCTATTTTATAAAATAAACACTTCAAATGTGATTGGGAACAAAGCTAAAGTAATCATCATTTATTCTGTTTTTAGCCAATTTTGTGTGAACTTTAGAACGTGCCCTGGAGTAATAATCTAATCCCCATAACAATGCATTTGACTGCCACTATGTAACCAAATGTCTTAAAAATAAGAGCCAGGACATTATTCTACTCTGCAAATGTATACTCTATTACTTTATAATTATTATATACTATGACTATATATTATTAAGAGCCAGAACATTATTCTATTTTGTAAAATGTATACTCCATTACTTTATATTATTATTATATACTATATTATGACTATATATCATTAAGAGCTAGAACATTATCTACTCTGTATAATGCATACCCTATTACTTTACACTAAGTAATACATTCATCAAAGAAGTACAAGCTAGTTATTTGGAATCTAACAGAAAAATCTTCATACTGTTGATATTTTAAAAAATACTGCAAATCTCTCCATGCTAAAAACAACACAAACATAGTAATCTAGGCATGCTGTATAATACACCCTAAAATGATTGGCATTAACTCTTCAAATATCAAAAGTAATACACTCAAAAAATCTTTGAATAGCATTGGTGCAATGTCTCATGGAGACTCCAAAGTTTATAAGTGTTCAATACTCATACATGTACAAGTTTAGGCTCTCAGATTTGAGGCTATAAACTACCACTCCACAATTGGGTTTGTTGGCCTCTGAGCTGTAAATAACAACATCTAGGAATAGTCACCAATATCATTCACTCACAGAAGTTTAGTTGTTAGATACGTTTGGGAGATTCTGGATTAAACTTATTTGAACAGGATTCTGTATTGGAAACATTGCAATGTGCTCACATGACTTATTGGCTCTAGATAACAGACAATAAATATTTACTCAGTTCATGCGGGATGCCAAGAACAGCACTATGATTTGCTCAGAGAAACATCAACAGCTCAGACAGGACTTTTGTCTTCATAGAAATGGTTTCCAAAGTAATGGGAATGAAGAGATTAAACAAATAAAGACATAAATGTTTAGATCACAATAAATTATATCATGCTATGCAGGGAAAGAATCAGATGCATAAGATGAAAGAGGTAGTCATTTGTGGGAGGGATGGATTTAGGAAAAACCTCCCACCAAAAAAATGAGACTTAAGCTGAAGCAAGGAGTTGGAGTTAGCCAGTTGAAGAGAGGAACATTCCAGGCCAAGGGAATAGCAAACCCCAAGCCTTCAGGCAGGAGAGTGTTTCCTTTGTGGGAGGGGAAAAAGACCATTGTGGTTAGGGTGTAGTAAACATGAGGCTTTGGAACATAATGAGAATATGTACATGCAGAGTTGTTTAGCCAGCTGAAAGATGACTTTTAAATCAACGAGGAGACTGGTGCTAAAATATTATTTCCTGAAGAAAAATACCATGTTACACATACCTTCTTTCTCCAACTCTGTTTGACTAGAGAAACATTTTGAAGAGAAATTTTTGGGGAGCAGAATCTTTGGGAAACACATTATCTTCACTTAGAGAAATATCTAATCAAGGATTGTGTGCCAGGGCTTCTCATAATAAGTGACAGAAAAGTCTTTACCAGTTTACATTCATTTATCTGTCTCAGACATTTAGAAAATTGTCAACAGCATTGATGGATTTATTAGTCAAAACTGTTAGGATGGTTCAGTTTTTCTTCATATCCTATTGTATTCCTGTTTTGATATTCTTTGAGAGAATCAGCAATAGATTCCCAGAAACTCAAGGATTTTTCACCATGTTGGTAAAGTTTCAGAATCAACCTCCCAGTGTCCCTGGGATAAAGGAAGCCTCTTTTATGAAGACCATTCAGAAACACAGTCTGGTACCACTGGCTACAGGTCACAGAACAGCCCATCTGTTTGGAAACCCATTCTCAGACCAAAGTAATGGGATGTACTGATAGGCTTAGGCCCATGATAATTGTGCCTTGAGTATTTGGATTTCCAAGCATAAATCTAGGATGAATACTACAAAAAGGGAGCAATGCCGACAAGGCAGGGGACACAACTCCAGTATGGATTGGGGGATTTTAGTGTTTTAAATTACATGAGTATATTTGGAGTAATGCATTGTCCTTCTTGTTAAAAATATAAATGGTTTCTAAACTGTCACCAAACAATGTACTTTGGGACTGGAGTAATAAAATAGCAGGTAATTATTTGCCTTGCACATGGCTGACCCAAATTTAATCCCCACCACCCCATATAATCTCACCCCAGGAGAGATCGCTGAGTGCAGAGCTAGGACTAAGCCCTGCTAAGAACTGCTGTGTATGGCCCCAAAACAAAACAAAAACTCAATGCTGTGCTTGTGGAGGGTCATAGAAAAATCATGAATCAATGAAATAGGATATGTCTCATTACTACTAATAACAACAAAACTTCATCTAAGATATTTAAGGATATTCATCTTTTTCGTCTACACACAAATTTATTCTACCTAGATTACTAAATCACTGACTCAATGATATCATGTGCTTGATAAAAATTATGGTTTATTGACCTTTCATTTGTTTCCAGATACTTTATCTTTCACTATATATACATATATGCGCATACATAAAGACATGCCATTTAAAAATATAAGTCTGAGGATTATAAAAGATGATTTAATGGGTAGGTTCTTAATCAAAATGTTCTCTAGAGTACTTTAAGATAGCAATAAATATTGGAATTTATAACAGGCAGTGAGTCAAACTCCTGAACATATAAAATAAATTTTGGATATTTAAAAGGAGAAACTAGGTTAGTCCCTAAGCAGATAATATGATCTGAGTGATCAGAATTGATGTGCATAAACTGTAGACTTTGCATAAAGTTTCAGGTCAAGGAAAAACCATGACCCTGCCGACATCAACTAGCAACGTATTTTCAGTCTTACAGATGGAGGCTAACACTTCTGGTCATTTCTGCTTTGTTCCTCATTTTATGATCTTGTTTAAAAATAGTTGGGGCCTTAGAAGGACAGAAATTATTAGGGAAGATTTTGTGGATGAAACGAGACTTTGGGGAATATTTTAAAGGGGGTGTTGAGAGTGCAAGCTCGAGTGTCCTAAGAGGAAGTCAAATGAAAGGGGCACACTGCCAAATGGAATCTTACTGTTCCCATCTCAAAAAAAAAAGGCCTGTTTCCCTAACATCCCCCTGAATGGTCCCATAGCAAATTTCTCAAGTATTTCCAGACTAAAAGAGAACACAGACTAGATTTTCTTTTCTGATTTCATTCTGGATATGTGTGTCCCTTTAAATTACTCTCTCATCCTAGAGAAGACTAGAACTAGACATTATTCTAAGTGAAGAGAAAGATAAAGAAGCTCTTCTGAATCCTTCCCCTCCGTCACAAAATGCTTTTGTCTGTTTGCTTCCTTGGTGTCACAATCCATTGTACACAGGGAGTACTCCTAGATATGTGCTGTACGATGCTTCCCACATGGGCTAGAAATTGAACCCAGACCTCTGTATGCAAAGTATGCACTTAACCTCGCACGCTATCACTTCTGACTTCCAATACTGATGTGCTCTAGATTTTATTTTTAGTGTATTTGTGTGACTGTGATACAAGGATTAAACTCAGGACCTCACACATGCAAGGTCTGTGCTTTATCTCTGACTCATCCCCAGGTCTTCAATTTCTCTTCATTTATGTACCATTCTGTTATGTAAGATCCTATAAGTAGATCCTATAATGGGAGCACTCAGTACTTTTGAGAACCAACACAAGTAGTCTCAATGGCCCTCACCATGCTGCTAACACACATACTTCAGAGGGGCTCCATGTTTGAGGGTAGAAAGACATCAAGAATATTGGCAGCCAGGGTGACAAGAAAGTGCATCTTCCTTCCCCAGCCCCTCTGTGCCAATGCTAGAGCAATGCTGAATAGACACCTAGTGGGAAACTGGCAGCCTATTTCCTTGCTGAACCACAAAACCCCTTTCCTAGAAACTAAATAGTTCCTTATGCCCACTAACCCCTGCAATCAACATGGCTGTAGCAAGTAGTAACCTACCCCCTGTTACTGGTTGAGCAGGAGGCTCATGGGTCAAAATAGACACCCAAAGATTTTTCTCAGAACATGGATATAACACATAAATTGTGCTACAAGTTATTTTTCCCTTTTAAGTGACTAACAATGGGAAAATGGATGGTCATGATTTCCATTATATGGTCAAGATAGGGGGGAAAAACTAGAGAGGAGGGATAAAGCAGTCAGAAATGGGAAAAGATGAAAGAATCAGACTGGTCTGGAAAATCCCCTGTACTCTGCTCTTCTTCTTGAAACCAATGGTATCTCTGTCCTGAGGTTTTGTGAGACAGCCTAATCTCATTTTTAATTAGCATTAATGAAGCATATTACCTTAAGAAAATGTGAATTACAAACGTTGATTCAAGGCTAGGTAAGACAGAAATGGACAGTGTGCTAACAATTGTTGAGGGTACTAATGCCAACCTAGAACTGAGCTTAAATAGAGGCAAAAGATACACAGACAACCCTTTAATGTATGTTCTGTAACCCTTAGTCTGGAGGAAGGAACAGAGAAAGAGAAAAGGAAAGAAACAAGAACCTGCCTGGAGCAGGGCTGGGGGGGAGGACCGGGACGTTATGGTGGGAGTGGGCACTGGTGCGATGGAGCGCAACACTTTTGACCAAACCCAAATGAACTTTTAATTGTATATCTTTGTAATTTTAAAAAAATTAAAACAAAAAAAAAAAAAAAAAAAAATGTGAATTAGTTCTAAGTCTTATAATCAAGTCAGAGCTGAGAGATAATAGACAATCCCCTCCCCTGCATTGCTAGGGTTCAAATCCACAGCTTCACACATGGGATGCATGTGATCAACCACTTCCCTGAACCTACCAAGCAATGTTTGGGTTAAAAGTTAAGCTTTTAGTAATTCCAGAATTAGTAAAGACTTTGTTGATAAATTACAAGAAGACATCTGTTAAACATGTATGATCTTCCTTAATCTAGTAAGTTCTATGAAATAGGAAAGCAAATATTAACCTTTTTTTATCAGATGTACACATAGAGATTCAAAACATTGATTATTCTGAGACAGACCTTTATTAAGTGACAAGGATACTTTCTGGGTTTTTTTTTGGTTGTTATTTTGATTTGGTATTGGTGTCACTTGCAGTGGTGCTTATTGTTTTGGGGGCCAGGGAAATCATATGCTGTATTGGGGATCGAACCCAGATTAATCACATGCAAGTTACATGTGCAACCTGCTGTACTAGCTCTCCTAATTTATTTGTATTTATTATGTATTTTATTTATTATGTAGTTTAGTTGAACTAAACTTATGTTTCTTACCATTACTTGGTAAAATTAGGTAAAATGTGAGTTTCTAGCAGAATATTATGATAGTAAAGGGACAAAATACTGGTTTTCATAAACTTTCTGATTTGCTAGCAAAGGACATTAACAGGATTCCGAGTCAGAAACTGAGCTGTGACAAGAAGATGGTCAGCCTTTAAGGGGTGCTTGGTGTCGAAATGCATAATGTAGTTCACATTTTCGCAATTTTAAAAAATAAGACCCTTCATAGACTTGTTAAGGAAAGGAAATTATTAAAAGTTAGTCATTTATAAGTGAAGTCTGTGCATCATTTGACTGGTATTTACCGGTGCCAAAGGTCAAAAGCTACTACTTTAAGAGTTAGTAGATTCTCCTTCAATAAATTTCTCCCATACAGGGACGTTATAATTCTTTTCAAGTCTAGCTTTGTTACATTCACAAGTATTTTTAATCACAAACATTCAGTTGGCCACAAACACATTCCTGTACAGTTCCTTCACTGGTGTCCTCTTAATAGTGAACTGAACTGTTCGCTTACTTTCAAACAAAACTGAATAGTTGAAATGTCTGACTGCTTCCTATCAGTATAAAAAATATGAATTTCTACAACAGCTGCAACTTGTTTCAGTGGGATTAAGTTTTACACAAAGAAGGACAAAAAAAAGTTGTCTATAACAAGGGAAGACTAATGTCCTCAATAGAAAGAAATGAATATACCCACAGCTTTTTAATGTTGGTTAACATGAAAATGGCTTTGAAGATTAAATGAAGAACATCCTTTCCATTATGATTCATCTTATTTCCAGATGATTAGTAGTGTCAGACCATAAAGATTGTAGTTATTTTAGAAAATAGAGGAGTAGCATTTGAATGTGCTACAAACATTGAGCAGCAGTAACTATAACATGGTTGCCCAAACATTATAAAATGTCATGACTGCTTCTTAAAGAATGATAAAAATGTGGTCTTGAAAGCTGTCTTTCTTCTTTAAGATCTCTCAAAATCTCTTGCCATGAATTAATTAATTAGTAACAGTAAGCTGAACCGATGAATGTAATACTACCAAAGAAATGTAAAATATTTTATTAGCACCTTAACTATTCTCCCAACCATGCACATAGTATAAAAGTTAGTGAAAGAGGATCTATTGGCTAGATTACTTAGGATAATACTTAAACTGAATCATGGACTCCAAGTCAAATCTTGCTTTTTAAAATTGGAACTAGACATTTACAGCCCACTTAGGCATAATGTTTCTTAGTAATCAACTTATTAAATAATACAAGTAATAATTCAGTGACATGGTCCTAAGCATCAGAGAAATGAGTCAAGAGTCAGTTTCAAGTGTCAACCTTCACTTTCTCCTGGGAATCAATCACTCTAATTTAGCTTCAAAATTGGTCAAACAAAGATAATACTAATTCCAACTACATAAGACTGTTATGAGTTTAAAAATGTTAATATGCACACGCTATGTAGCTTTAAGGAAAGATGAAGTCAAGCAATTCATTGCAACTTAAATGAAACTGAAGAATAACATGAGATAAGAATAACATGTGAGAAGAAGGTAAAACACTGTATGATTTCACTTATCTTTGGCATATAACATAAAAGAATGCAAGATCCCAAAGATGGGTAAATGCGTGGCCCTTGATTATAGAAATGAAAAGCTCTTGGAAGGAGATATGCAGAAAACTGGGCAAGCACCAGGGGGCCTTGAACACATCAGTTATGTAGCAGTTTGCATATCTCTAAGTCACAGAGTCAACAATACTGTAAGTATGGGACCAGAACAACATAATTAAACTTAAAAATGTGTTTATTAAAGAGGCAGGCTCCTTAACTGGGGCTGGAAGGTATAGTTGTGAAAGTTGACATTGGTATTGGGATTGGTTTTGGAGCATTGTATATCTGACACCGTATTAGGGACACATTTTTTAAATCGTGGTGCCTACATTTTAAAAAATGTATTTGTTTTTTTTAATTTTTTATTATACCACAGTGAAACATACAATTACAAAGGTGTTCACAATTGGTTCTTGGTAATACAGTATACCAGCACCCATCCCTCCACCAGTGCCCCATTTCCACCACCAATGTACCCCCACCACCTCCCGCCCACCCCCATGCTGCCTTAATAGCAGGTACCCCAGTTTCCTCTCTTCTCTCTCTCTCTCTCTCTCTGTCTCTGCATCTCTCTCCCCTCCTTATTTTACACATTGTGGCTAGCCCTGCAAGTATTTAGAGTTTATCACTTAAGTCTCTTTGTGTATATTCAATGGTGAGTTTTAATCTGCCATTACCATTTCCCACATTTAGTAAAACACTGGTATCTATTTATATTCTATTAATGAATGCAGTCATTCTATATCTGTCCTTTTCCTTCTGACTAATTTCACTCAGCATGATAGTCTCCATGTCCATCCATTTGCAGGTAAATTTCATAATTTCATCTTTTCTGACAGCCGCATAGTATTCCATAGTGTAGATGAACCACAGTTTCTTTAGCCAGTCCTCTGTTCTCGGGCATTTAGGTTGTTTCCAGATTCTAGCTATAGTGAATAGCGCAGAGATGAATAAAGAAGTACAGATAGTATTTCTGCTATGTGTTTTTCGGTCTCTCGGGTATATTCCCAGGAGTGCTATTGCTGGATCAAATGGGAGCTCAATATCTAGTTTTCGGGGGAATGCCCATATTGTTTTCCAAAAGGGCTGGACCAGTCGGCACTCCCACCAACAGTGGATCAGAGTCCCTTTTCCCCACATCCACACCAGCACCGGTTGTTCTTGCTGTTTTGGATGTGTGCCAAATTAAAAAAAAAATTTAAAAAAAAGCCAAATAGATAAGTAGGTAGATAAGTAGGTAGATATATAGATAGACAGACAGACAGACAGACCGACAGATAGATAGATGATAGATTGATAGATAGATAGATAGATGCTAGATAGATGGATAGATAGATAGATAGATAGATAATGATGAATGAATGAATGAATGAATGAATGAATGAATGAAGAAATAAAGAAATGATTAGGGAGTGAAAAACAAGTTGGGAAACAGGAAAGGGAACAGTTTGATGAAGGCTATGATGTTATAATAATCTATCATTGACAGATTGAAATGATATATTTGTGATTTATAAAATCACAAATATATTTGTGATTTATAAAATCACAAAATATAAGTAAATATATTTATTTTTCTCAACCCAAAAATAAGTAAATTTTTATTTACTCAAAAAAAATAAAATAAAAAATGTATTTGGAAAGAAATGCTAATAATTTGAAAATCTTGATTGACTTGTACTGAGTACTATATAAGTACTAAGTACTATATAAGTGAGATTTACTTGTCACTTGTCTTCCTGCTGTTCATTGATTTACTGGAGCAGGAGCCAGTAACGTCTCCATTCGTTGGGAATGAGGTCAATTAAGGTTACTGTTTTTGGCATATCGAATACACCATGGGTAGCTTGCCAGGCTCTGCCATGGCTCTAGGTTCATCCCAGGGGGCCCAGTCTTTTCTATGTCAGACCATCAACCATCCAGGACCCACCGGGCAAAGCCCTGGGTGTAGACAAGTCTGTCCCCTATCTGCCACCTGCCAATGCAGCTGGGCACCGCAGAAACACCTGCAACACCTTGAGGGGCAGATGCAAGATTACACAGATAATATTAATTCATTTATTCCAGCAGAATTTATCATGGCCTAATAATGGGTTGGTAACATGGATTGTTTACGATTAAAAATTACCCGCTCTTATGGAGCTTCCAGGCTGGTCAGAGGAGGGAGATAGTAAAGAAATGTTAGTGATCAAATACACAAGACTATTTCAGTTGCTTATTATTTTAGTGAAGAAAATGAATTAAAGGTTGGATAAGGGACCTAGGTATTGGTCAGAGAAGCTATTTAATATATGGGCCAAGACCTGAGGGATGAGGAGGTCAATTAGGATGACTAGAGATTCCTTAGGTGGCAAAATTTGGAGAGGCAGGCAGGAAGCTGGTGAACAAACATGATATGCCTTGGTGGGTAATGCTAAAGAGCTTAGGTTTTATTTTCAATTTTAAAGAAAATATATTTGTAATGTGTGCATGTTTTTTTTGTTTTGTTTTTGGCTACACACATCATAAGACTATATTTAATAAGGAATAAAAAAGAGAAAAAAACTCTTACTGCTTTTTACCAAAAATATATTCAAGAAATAAATTGGATCTGGTAGAACTGGAGCCAAAACTTCAATAAGGACTTCAGAATATTTTCCTACCCCTGTCTTTTTCCTTTTTCTATTTTAGACCCACTGTAGGCAAACATTTACCTTGATATGGCAAAGAGAGCTCGAAATGTCTCCATACCAATATTTTCTCCTACCCCACCCCACTCCCAATGTATAAAATGCAAGATTGTTGCAGGACTCCTCTAAGAGCCTCTGCATCTGCTCTGAATTGATGCCTGCAAATCACTTCGTAGATAAGGGGGTAGTCTAAATGTGGCAGTTTATCTGACCATGTATTCTGTACTAGCTAGTATAAATATTCTCTCATGCTACCACAATCATCGTGGGCCTAGCTAGATCTTTCCAGCATATTTGCCTGGCCACATTGGATCCCTAAATAATTAGACCAGAGAGAAATGCTGTTTGCCTCCAAGCAAGCAAGCATGGTTCCCTGATAACTCAAAGGCAACTAAAATACAAAACTACCGTGAAGTAGACGAAACTTGTGAAGGCTTGGAGAAATATTTAACTGGTACTAGTATTAGACTTTGGTACAGAGACAAGCCATCTCGGAAACCCCCTTCTCTACCCTATAAAGGCTTTTCCAGGTAGATCTTGGCTCACTACATTAGCATATAAAAGGGCCTAGGTGAGGTGCTGGGAGAAATTACCTGAGGGCATTTGACCCTCCCTGCTTTCCATAATAGTGGGAGGGAGGTCTGAGTTGCAGGGGGTATAAAACTAGCCTGCTCCTCTCTCGCACTCCCTTTTTTGGGCTCTCTCTTTTTGAGCTCGCACCCTTTTGGGAGTCTTGTCTTTGTCTCCTCTTTACAGGGCCTTTACACGTGGTGGCCGCCATTTTGGCCTACACGTGGTTGGGGTTCTAGCCAGGAATCCTAAGCACAGGGTTTTTCCTATTGTGGATTTGTATGCCTGAACCTGTGATAAGAAAGCCTTTTAAAACTGCATCGGATTCCTGAGTCTTCATCCATTCCCGCCAGCTTCGGAGGTAGAAGGGAACTCGCTTCCCGGCACTGGTGGGGACCCCAGCAGCATCCCCGACACAAGATGACTCTAATAGTTAGTTGTCAAGAGGTTTTATGGTTTTATGGAACCAACCACTTAGTCTCATCAGCTCTCCCTGAATGACTTGTCTCTGCCTAGAGCTAAAGGGTGGGTACATTTACATTTACAGGAACACTAAAGAGAAAGGGGGGATAGTGTTTCCAAATGGAAAATAATGTTACTCCCAGAGCAAGAGGGATAGATTTTGGAGACAAATAAGGACAGGTAGAGATTTCAATCAAATATTTTATAAGTTTTAACCATATAAGTGATATATTCTCAATGATAAAAATTAAATATACCATTTGGATCCATAAATTGCCTATTGTCAAATAAAAGTTTACTAGTTTTCCATCACTACAAAATAGATTCTCAAGCTGCTCATATCTCTGATGAAAAAAAATATCTTATTGAACTCAATCAACTTAGGAATTTTCCCCTTCTCTTCATTCTTCTCTTTTGCGCTGCTGGTTGGCTTATTTAATATCCTGACTTTATAAGGTTGCTTCTGTGTGATTAGCAACATATTCCAAGTTCCTTTTGTGTCTATTCTGGCATTCATGAGGAGTATTTTATCCCCTTTCCTATTATTTTGACTCTCTGCACTGGCATCTGTAGAACAGGCAAGTTCCCATCTGATGTGCAGACTCCTCTTGGCTCCTTAAGTGGAGCTGATCTTCACTGAGGTACTGCTAGTCTTCTGGGAACAAAAGAAATTTATAATTCTGTCATAAATTATCAAAACTGTGTGTCTGTTGGTGAGTGGGGATGTGTATGTACACATTGGCTCCTTCCTAGATACTATGTTACTGCTTTTACTCTTCTTCTGGGAAATATCCTTGATGCAATTACTCAAGAAGGCACCCTCCTTTTTTAGACTCTCTCAGAGACTAGGCACATACAATATTCTCTCTTATCCTATTGAAACTCTTTTGGAATGAGGATAATATGAAATAAGGCGGTTTCTCCTTGAACTACCTGACCACCCCCTACCCTCTTCTCAGCACTTCTCTCCTTTTCTTTTTTCTTAACAACTTTAGGACATAATTAGATCTCCTCCATTCTATTGGTTGCATACAATTTGAATTTTGATAATCCCAAAGTCAGACTTCAGGATTAAGAATTATTTTATTCTGGGGCTGAAGTGATGGCACAGAGTTGGGGTGTTTGCCTTGCAGGCAACTGACCTGGGTTCAGTCCCTGGCATTCCATAAGGTCCCCACACACTACCAGGATTTATTCCTGAGTATCACTGGGTATGACCCTAAAAAGCAGAAAACTAAATATTTTATTCCACATCCTTGGCTTACCACTCAAAATGTCTTCCTTTCATTTTTGATAATTGGCATTTCTTTTTCCCCCTTTTATGTGATTTCCTCTCCCCACAGCAATTAATATTGCTGATCATGGACACTACCTATTATTAAAACCACTATATGCCTAGATCTACTGGCAATTTTTCTGAGAGAATATGAATATGCCTAGAAAGCATTAGATTCTCTGAATCCTGTTTTACATGCTTACCTCACATATATCTTTTCTAAGACAGAATTTCCAAGGTTTCTTCCAAAGAGCAATTGTAAAATTCAGTGTATGGTTGTAAGCAGTCAAAAATGCATTCTGTTTATTTCTAGGGAAAGGGATTTACTCAGATCACATCTGGGGCTATGAAATGAAATGGTACATAGCAGCAATTATGTAGATTTCCACCACTACAGTAGTAAAGAAAAACCTCTCACCATGACTCAAACCCATGCGTCATTTGCTCAGGTCTCAGAAAAGAAATGCATGAGAAGGACAGAACTCAGAACCTTTCATTGGCCTGTCCTAGGATCATATTCCACCCACTATGTGTACTGGGGCATAGAGAGGAGTATCAAATTTCCACGAATGAAGAAGCAGAGACTTCTTCCCACCAAAACTATGCATGAGGAGAAAGGAAGTCTCCTTGAAAAAAGTAAAAGTGGGTTAAAAAAAAGCAACTCCAGCTGGCAAAACAACATAGATCTCCAATGTCTATCTATAAACCTGTACATGTATAAATATATTTCTATAACCTCTATAAAAGAAAAGAGAGTGGAAGAGGAGGAGGAGAGAAAGGACAGGAGGAGGAAAGGGAATGAAGGGAGGAATGAAGGGAGGGAATGAAGGGAGGGGGAGGGAGGGAGGGAGGGAGGGGAGGGAGGGAAGGGAAGGAAGGAGGGAAGGAAGGAAGGAAGGAAAGAAGGAAGGAAGGAAGGAAAGAAGGAAGGGAGGGAGGGAGGGAGGGAGGAGGGAGGGAGGGAGGGAGGGAGGGAGGGGGGGAGGGAGGGAGGGAGGGAGGGGAGGGAGGGAGGAGAAGAAGGAAGGAGGAAGGAAGAAAGGAAGGAAGGAAGGAAGGAAGGAAGGAAGGAAGGAAGGAAGGGAGGGAGGGAGGGGGGAGGGGGAGGGAGGGGGAGGGAGGGGGTGAGGGAGGGAGGGGGAAGGAGGGAGGAAGGAAGGAAGGAAGGAAGGAAAGAAGGAGGGAGGGAGGAAGGGAGGGAGGGAGGGAGGGAGGAGGGAGGGAGGGAGGGGAGGGAGGAGAGGAGGAGGAGGGAGGAAGGAAGGAAGGAAGGAAGGAAGGAAGGAAGGAAGGAAGGAAGGAAGGAAGGAAGGAAGGAAGGAAGGAAGGAAGGAAGGAAGGAAGGAAGGAAGGAAGGAAGGAAGGAAGGAAGGAAGGAAGGAAGGAAGGAAGGAAGGAAGGAAGGAAGGAAGGAAGGAAGGAAGGAAGGAAGAACAGTGCCTGCCACAGAGGTGGGGCTGGAGTTGGGGGACCAGGAAAATTGGTAGTGAAAAATGCACACTGGTGAGAGGACAGTTGTTGGAATATGATATGACTGAAACCCAATTAAATAAATTAGAAATATAATTTCTATTCCAATCCTTCCATGAAAAATTAATTTAAAATTAGCCAGAAAAATGTCTCAATTCACTTGCTTTTCACCACATGCAAAGTTCTGGCTACGTTGCATCCATAGGAGGAGAGCACGTTGACATTAGACCCCTTTGTTAACCTGAATATGTCATTTATTTGTTTCCATTAATAAATGGAAAATGTCAGTGTTGATATAAGAAACCTACTTAGAAGAATGAGAGGAAAGAGTAAGAAAATAGAAGGGGATGAAAGACATATTTAAATGCAAAACACCAAATAACTCATTATGAACTGAAGGAGTTTCCCATTCTTCCATGCCTTCTACCTTCTCTCTTGCCTTCCCTAACTTTCTGTTTTGGGTCATGCCCTATGATGCTCAGTGGTTACTCCTGACTCTGCACTTGGAATTACTCCTGGCAGTGCATCGAGGACCATATGGGATGCCAGGGATTGAACCTGAGTTGACTGCATGGCACCACCCCTCCCTTTTAGTTTTATTTTGGTAATACACTTTATTCTTATATATATATATGTACACATATATACATATATATACATATATATAACCTCTATTATCTTAGAAATGCTCTTTACCCAAAAGCATAACTGAAAAATAAGAAATAAATTAAAATTATATACAGGTTTTTCTGGGATTTCTTTTTCTCCTTATCTGAAAGCTTCAAATCACCTGTTTTGTTTGAATTAATTTGTAAGAGTTTCCTATAAAATGCTGAATTACAGATTTGACTTATAGCGTCATGGTAATGTGATAAATTGTTATAATATGCTTTGAAAAGTATAGTTTTCTATAAATTTAAAGAACAGTTCTATGTAAGTTTGCCCACAAATATGTTTCCACTAAATCTGAACAGCTTACATAGAATGGTGAGAAACACATAGACCTCAATTTCCCTACCTTTAGTGACATCTTTAACATTAGACTCTACTGATATTATTTAAACGTAAACCAAAAAAACTGTATTCACCCAGTTCAGTGAGCTATTCAATAGGATTGGATCATTATAGCATTGGATTTGGCTGCATATTTTTAATAGAATATCTTCTTGTAATTCAGGTTGATGATTTTTATTTAAGTAAAACAACTATGGTCATATCCAACCATTATTGAAAACTATCAGCCTCAAAACAACATATAAATTTTTATTCATTTATAATAAACACTTTGTGAGATTATATATTGTGTTAAATATGGAGGTATCTATGGTCACAATTAGTATCATCCTCACTAATAACTTATGTGCTGCTAAATAATGAACCAAGTCTTTAAATTAAGATACACTACTTCAGAAAACCATTCTGCATAGTCCTGAAAGTGGTGGGTGGGAGAGTTCATGTGGGGAGAAAAATGATTAATCATATTGCAAAGTTCTTACTCTTTCTGCACATTCTCTTCCTTTAATGGTGGGGGAGAGAGAGAGAGCATGGAGTCTTCTATATGAAGAGTGAGGCATTCCTTTCTTAGCACTTGGAATTTCTCATGACCTAGACATTAGAATTCATTGATATTTTCATAAAATGAACTCCCCAATGAAGAGTTCTAGCCTCACCCAAACAGATAAACCTCAGTACATTGTTCCAAGCTGATGATTCTCAAGATTCTCAATGTGTTTTTCTTTTTAAAAAATGTGGGTTCAGATGCAGCTATCACTTTTAATGTGTGAATCTATGCATCTGATCCCACTGTGGTTCACTGTCAGTTCATATGGCATACAGATGAGAGCAGCCCCTCCATTTCCCACAGAGCAAACTCAAGCCTGTAGAAATCGGGTATTTAAATTGTTTCCAACCAACTGTGTTTCCCAAGACAGTAAATTCTTCATATATTGGAGCATGCTCCTATTTAAGAAATTTTCTGAACCTCTTTATTTAAAAAAGGGAAATGAAGATGCAACTGTATCTTCAAAATATAAAGTAGTATTATATTACCCTCAATAAAAATACAGTCCCATCAAGGTATTCTGTCAAAAGTGGATTTACCGCATTGCAGTTCTGATGAAATTATTAAAATAAGTCATAGGAAAAAGGATGATGCATTAGATTTAATGATAAATATTGTTACCAAAATTCAGAAGAAAGATTGATTCATTCAAAAGAAAATCAAATGTTCTTGCTTGCAGTGTTAAGTTTTTAGTGTTTTGCCATAGTCTGTGAGTTGGGTAAAAATCTATGTTCAATTCACTTAGGCTTTTCCTGTGAGGGTGTGGCTCTTTGAAAGTTGATATTCTTTCATCTGCACTTGCTTATATTTACATCTTCCCTCATCCAACTGACTGGGTCAAACCGGTGAGGGTTAGATTCCTCCTCCTCTTCTTTGGACCTAATTCTAGCTGGCGGAAAATCAAGTTTCACAAAATAATGCCCATTTGGTGGAGGTGACAATTGAAAACTCCAGGCTATACAATGAGTGTTTGTTTTGGAACATACACATGTCACAGGTTCAAATTTCTTTAACGGTAGATATTTTTAAATGACGTCAATAACCAGGAGGAGAGAAAAAGGAAAAATCTTGAGGGTTTTCCCCTTATAGTTATGCAGAAGTTTCCCAATGAACAGACTAATGGAAACCAATATATGTTTTTGCCAAAAATATTTTCCTCTAGTCTTTTAATCCCAGTAAATTCTGTGTGTCTCAGGAAAAAAAATCAATTCCATTATAGAATCATTAATGCTCAGCCATTTATGATTTTCTATGTTTTCATTTGAATAGTGTGAAACAAGACATCAGTACCAAAAAAGAAGCACTTGGAGTTTTCTGCCCCATGGAATCTAAAACGGTTGTTTTGAATATTTGAGGCTTTTCTTCCTTTTTTTAACAACCATGAATCAACTACTGTTCTTGTACAATGTGGAAAATTAAAGGATAAAACTTGGAAGCAAATGCAACAATAGAATAACAATGAAAACTTGCAAGGGCTGTACCCAGGCTAAACCATGGTATTTTATTGAAATTATTGTTGTATGCAAGCAAATGATGTGTCAGTACTTTTGAGAACTAGTATGTGGGCGGCTATTTGATTAGTTAAAAATTAGCAAACTGTTAGGCCATTTTAAGAAGGAATTTTTATTGTTGTTATTAAACAGGGCCCTCCCCAGCAGTGCTCTGGGTCCAGGGGCTACACCATGTGCTACTTGACTGGAATGGACCGGACATGGATGATGCAGGGCTGATCTTATCTGATGTTAAATAGCACACTCAGGTTCTTGTCCTCAAGGAGCCAAAAAGGGAAGGAAAGGACAACATAGAAAGGCCAAATGCAGAAGAGATTTTTCTTAAAAGAATAGAAAGAAGAGAAAGAAGACACAGGAACTCATAGTACAGGAGGGATCTTCTAAGCAGGATTCCATAGAAAGGTGGCTATCCTTCTCCATTTACGTCTTTTCAACTAAAGGGAAGTAAGTGGGCACTTTCTATTTGGGTTTAAGCAGGTAATAGAGGGGCAGGGTGTTGAGGCGGACTATCCTTATCCAGGTAAGCAGACACATTCTGGGTTCATTCCCATGACATTCCATGTTCACATAGCAGTCATTCCTTTCTAGAGGGACATTCTTTCCAAACTCACCTCACCCTTTCCCCTTTATCCCTATATCACTAAGGGCCATCAGGGCTAAGGCTGTGCAATGCCAGGGAATGAAAGCATGAACCTCAGACTATTTTCCCTTGGACTATTATAGTCTAAGAGGGAATATTTATTGAAACATATCTCCATAGGAGCCTTAGAATCTTGCAAAACTAGTAGCTTGTTCTTTAGATAAGAATGTACTTTGAATTCATGTCTAGGGGCTAGGGCTTGGACTTCCCAGCAGTCCTCAGGAGGAGGCCTGAGAACTGTAACTAGAGATTTTCAAGTGGGAATGTGCTTCAGTGTGAGGGCTGGTGAATATGGTGCTACTTGGTCCTATGGAATCTGAGCCACCAGGGCCAATTGGCAGTACTAAGTCAATCAGAGGAGCTTGGGGGTTTGCTGTGGCTCTAACCCCAATACTAGCTACCCTTCCTTGTCCCAATTATTTAACTACCATATCCCAAGTCTGTTTTCGGATGGTCTAATTTTATATTTTTAATCACAGTTCATATACCATCTGCTCTGCAATCCCCCTATACCCATGCGTCCTTGGTCATTTAAGTGCATTTCTCTCTCTCAAAAAAATAATCTGACCTAGATTTTTTTTCAGTCAGATTGACTCTTCTTATTATGTCTGTTTGAATCCAGGTTTCATTTGCTATGTTGATTCACTTAAAGCCCTTAAAGCCCAGGGTCATTATCTGTTCCTCTCAGGATTCTTCACCGGGCCTAAGTATTAGTATTCACAGACCGACATTAATAATACAGAGAATATGCATTTACTAAGAGCTATGTATCAGTAGATGTGGACTGTGTCTGTCAAACACTCACAACCCCTACACTGTAAATGCTATGATTGTTTCTGTTTTGTAAGTGTGAGACTGAATATTCAATCACAGAACTTAAACTCAGACAAGGGGACCCAAGAACTGATGTTCCTATAAAAGGAGAAACAATGAGAAAAAAATATATATTTACCAAGAAAATGACAGAGCCAATATAAAACAGAGGATAATATGTTTTTCAAACTCCTATTATTACAAAAGCAGAGTCATCAGTTTTCCACCATTTACAGTGTTTGGTAAGTTCCAGTTTAACCTGGCAGAGTCGGAACTTAAATCGAGGAATACTGAAATCCAAAGCCTGTGTTATCAATCTCTATGAGGACTCTGAACCCTTGGAGGTTTAGCCTCCACTTCTATTGTGGGCTTTAGAACTCATCGCCACCTTGTTTTTCTGTTGCCTTGTTGACCAAGTCCTAAAAACTCCCTCTTAAAATCTTGTCTTATCTCTTCTCAGACCTCTAGTTTCTCCCCCCAACCTCCTATTCCCAAGGTTGACCAAGTCACCTTTTGCATTCTTTCCTCTTAGGTCAGATTTTCAAGTCTTGTAACATTCTTCTTGTTTCTCTCTGTGCCCTCTTCAAGTTATGCACACATGATATTAATATTAAGTGACTGCTTTGAATTATTCAATTGTTGATCTAATAATTGTCATGTGCGTTTTCTGAAAACAATAATTGCAAGATTGAACAGGCTGATTCAGTAACTCTGCTTGTCATGTGCATGCATATAAAGGCATGAGGGAGTAGAGGAGAGCTGGGAAAGTCACTGCCAGCTGGAACTTTAGAAAAGAATGATGTTCTGTAACCTCAGGAGCCATTGAACACAACTGAACCTTGTCTATTTTTGGCAATATATTAAGGATACATGCAATATTGTGGCTTCCCTCCCATGGCCCATATGCTTTTTGGGGTATATGGAACTGTTCTAGTGTATAATAGTAAACAGCCTAGTAATCTTGGTTGCATGGTACTTTGAAGAGGAGTGTAGCCCAGAATTATTTCTGGCATTTTTTCTTCCTATCAAGATTCATAGTGATACAGCAATCATGGATACACATCACTTCTATATTCCAATATGCCTGAGCATGCTTTATAGAAATGGCCCAACATAATTTCTTTTGATTCAATAGGGGTGCCAATTTTATAGGGTTATTATATAGATATTTTATTTTGATATGAGTTTTAGTTTCAAAAATTAATTAGTCTCTGTCAAAGTATACGGACTGAGGAATTGCATTATCTTTTGTTTGGGGGGGGGGGCCACACCTGGCAGTTCTCAGTGCTCACCCTGACTACTGTGTGCTCAGGGGTCACTCCTGGTGCTGATCAGGAACCGTATGTGGTGCTCCAGTGAACCTGTGTCAGCCACAGGCAAGATGCATGTCTTAACCCCTGTATAATTATTCTGGCCCTCAACATTTTCTTGAAAGTTTAGCCCTGGTGATCTTTTAATTTTGTGGTGCCAGAGATCACATGTAAAGCTTCATGTATGCAAAGCAAATGCTCTACCTCTGAACCATTTTTCTGAGACCATTAAAATATCATTGACTGCATGCTTTCCCTACACCCATACTCTAGGCTTTTTCTTTTTACTTAAATTTATTTGCAGAAAATGTGTTAAATAAAACCAAGCACACACTTATTAGTTATACTAAGTGAGGGGCTCATTTTGTAAGCATACAAAATTATTATACAGTATAGTGTGCATGTAAAACTAATATAATGTAATATGCCAATCATACTTCAGTATAAGAAAGAAAATTTTGTAATAAGGGGTCATTGAGATAGCTCAAAGGCTGAACACACATCTGGCATGTGGATGATCCCAGTTTGATCCCTAGTGTTGCATGGTCCCCTAATTACTGTTGAGTATAGCCATGGTGAACACCCAAATGCTTGTGTCTAGACATTTGGCTATACAACAGGACCAAATATTACCAAGAGAGGTCTCTGAGGACCTTGAGCACTGTTTGGAAGGACCTGAGACAAATAATAAAGATAAGCATTGAGTAGCTTCCAAACATAATGCAATTCAGTTATTTCTGTTATTATTATTACTGTTGCTATTAAGAAGACAGCAGTCATCATCACTGTTGTCTTATTACTTCTAGAAATTGAAATTTTAGTCTATATGTAGGTGATGAGTTTTACTATTCTAATATGGTGAGACAAACTGCAGCCCACATTCTCTTATCTATGACCCATGTTTTATCTAGTTAAATCCCTAGGTTCCCTTTGGATCCTGACTCTAATATGCTTTCTTCTCATCTTCAGTGTTTCAGCCAAAGGTGCTCTTTGAAGCACTTGCAGACTTTGAGGTGCACACAAATCGCATAGAATCCCCCTACAAGGTCAATTCTTAGTGAATTGGAATGAGCTGGAAGTTCTGTTTCTAATAAACTTTCAAGGAATAGTGATGCTGCTGTTGTACTATGGACAACATAGTAGAGAACATAATAGAGAACATTTATGTGCTACAGTCAATTAAATCAGTCAATTAAGAGGTATCTGGGTCCTCTCTATTTCTAACTTCAAAACCAATCATCAAGCTAAGAAACAATGAGCCCACTGTGTGCTAAAAAGAATTCCAGTATTCTTTTTTACTTTTATTGAAACACAGAGATTTACAAAGTACAAAGTGTTTCACTACACAATTGTTAGAAACTTTCATCGCTCAACACCAATCCCACCACAAGTGTGCTCCGTCCACCACCAAAGTACCTCATTTCCCACCACCCCTCCACCCCCATGCCTGCTCACCTATCACCTATCACCTATACAGTGATAGGTGTTCACCAGGGCTATACAATCTGTCCCTTTTCACTGTCTTCCCGTTAATCATCGATTTGCTCGAGTGGGCACCAGTAAATCTCCGTATGTCCTGTCTCATGCAGAAGTACAGCCCAAGGGCACTTGCTTGCTCCAGGAACATAAAGAGCCACAAACCATTCCATCAGGTCATGGGAATGATGTCTATAATTGTTACTTGATTTTGGCATATCAAATACGACACGGGTAGCTTGCCAGGCTCTGCCGTGCGGGTAGCATACTCTTGTAGTCATCTCTAAATCCAGAATTTATTGATGAAGAGCATGGCGGCGTGCGAGCCGGGCTGTGATAGGCTGGTCTGCTGGGTGGAGTTCTGATGAGGGGGAAGTCCGGATGTGGAAAATGGAGGCCCTCAGGGACTGGGGGGGGGGTCATCTGGCTTGTTGTGAGGCTCTGCTGGGGGTGACCTGCTCACCTAGCTGGCACTAATTATATTGACCATTGAGTCCATATATGGAAATGGTATTGATAAAATCATGACATTTTTTCTGGCTTGTTATGTGTGAATTTGTCCCTTTTTGTGTCATTGCATTCACTTTCTTTTTTTAAAAATTTTTTATTATACCACCGTGAGACGGTACAATTACAAAGTGTTCATAATTGGTTCTTGGTAATACAGTATTCCAGCACCCATCCCTCCACCAGTGCCCCATTTCCACCACCAATGCACCCCCCCTCCCGCCCCCCCCCCCAGGCTGCCTCAGTAGCAGGTACCCCAGTTTCCTCTCTTTCTCTCTCTGTCTCTCTCTCTCTGTCTCTACATCTTTCTCCCTCTTATTTTACACATTGTGGCTAGCCCTGCAGATATTTAGATTTATCACTTAAGTCTCTTTGTGTATAATCAATGGTGAGTTTAAGTCGTCCCATTACCATTTCCCACACTTAGTAAAACACTGGTATCTATTTATATCCTATTAATGAACTTGCATTCGCTTTCTGAATTTCTAGAATGTTGTGGGTTTCTACTAGTCAACCCCAAACCCTCCTCCACTGCACCTTCAGGCAACATTTATTTCAAATTTTTCTGAACCTCTGTTTGAACCTGGCCTAAGTATACACTGAATAATCTATTCTGTATTGTTTGTTGGAGCTAATTCTCTAAGTATGGTCAAGGAATATATTCTTAGAAGAAAATCAATGAAGATTCTTAAATCTCACAATGGATCCATTGGGCCATTTGAGTCCACTGTATAAGAAATCAAGGATATGTTTCCACAGAACAGACATTGTGACCACACACTTGTGACTGTATGCCCCATACTTAATTCTATCAAATGTGATGGGATACCTGGCACAACGAGTTTTGAGATATCTGCCTGCCCACTTGGCGGCAGTGTGTTATGGGAGAATAGCTGCTCTGCCATTTGTCTGCATCTCTGGATCATGGCTGGTCCTCATGATTGCATTGGCACTAGAAGCAGTTAATGGGTGCAGCCACCAGGACTTCTGGAGGGAATAGAGATGGA
>JAJIBD010025636.1:0-16172 GCA_021461705.1 Cryptotis parvus
AGACCATTCATGGGAACTCACAGTTCCAAAAAGCTGAAGCAAGAAAGCGTTGGACATGGGAAATCTCTGGTGGACGGTTCCACCTATGAAGTGAGCCACATCATCTTCAATCGACAGTTTTGTCTGACCCATGTAGCTGTCTCCCCCCAAATTCAAACAGGATCGGACCACCGTCTCCTTCCTGCAAAATTCTACACATAGCGGGGAGAAAGGCTGCAAAGAGAACTCCCCAGTAGGACCACCAACTAGGAACTCTTTGGCACCATTGCAGCAACATAGGGAAGATACCACCATTGGCGACATCGATGAAGAATACAACCAACTGGTTCAGCACCTCCATGATTGTGCGAAGAATGCCGAGAGAGAGAAAGACACAAAGGAGGCCTGTCTTCAGAAACTCTCGAGGCTCATTTGCCAGCGTGGCAAGGCGCAAGCCTCAGGAGACCAAATGCTAACGTCAAGCTTGCTAAGCGGTGCAGAGAAGCGATAAAGAAGACCTCAAAGACAGAAGAGCAGAAATACTGGAAGATGCAGCAGAAGCCAGGAAAAGCATTAGCACTGCCCGCCTGTCCTTCGCCAACTATAAGACCAAGATGACTGCCCTCCCGCGCCCTGATGGATCTATCACATCTTCCAGAAAGGCAATGGAGAAGATTATCCATGACTTCTACTCAAATCTCTTTGATAGCCACATCCACCTGCCCACATACCAAATTCCACAGGATGGATATGTCATTCCCAACATTCTCCCTTCTGAAATCCGACATGCCATCTCGTCGGTAAAGAAGGGAACAGCACCAGGCCCAGACAAAGTCAGACCCGAACACCTGAAGAATCTGCCGTCGGTACTCATCAATACACTAGCTCGGCTCTTCACACGCTACCTGTCCGAATGCAAGGTGCCCTCCCAATGGAAAGCCAGCAGGACAGTTCTACTGTTCAAGAAGGGAGACATTCACGACATTAGCAACTATCGCCCCATCTGCCTGTTGTCCGTCATCTACAAGCTGTTTACATGAGTCATCCTGAACAGGATTAGCAGAACACTAGATGAAGGACAACCATGCGAGCAAGCAGGCTTCGGAAAGGATTCAGCACAATCGACCATATCCACACAGTAACCAAGCTCATTGAGGTTTGTAGGGAGTACAAGATGCCGCTCTGTCTCACGTTCATTGATTTACAGAAAGCCTTTGATTCTGTGGAGACTGAAGCAGTCATCGAAGCCCTAGCCAAACAGGGTGTTCAAACCCAATACATCAAGATCCTTCAAGAGCTCTATTACAGATTCACCACCAGGATCTCACCATTCTACAAAGAAGTGATCATTGATGTCAAAGAGGGGTTCGACAGGGTGATACCATTTCACCAAAACTCTTCAGCGCCACCCTCGAGAACATCATGCGACAAATTAGAATGGGAAGGAATGGGAGTGAAGATAGATGGTCGGCAACTACACCACCTCCGCTTGCTGATGACATCGTTCTAATAACACCAAACATTAGCCAAGCGGCACAAATGCTGGCTGACTTTGACCGAGAATGTGGAAAGATAGGTCTACAGCTGAATCTGAAGAAAACAATGTTTATGAAAAATGAACTAGTTCCTGAGGCCCCATTCACTCTCAATGGAACAAACATCTCTGAATGCAGCAGTTATGTGTACCTAGGTCGAGAAGTCAACATGATGAATGACCTAAAACCTGAGCTGCGCAGGAGGAAGAAGAGCAGCATGGAATGCCTTCAAAGGCATCGAAGAAATAGCTAAAAAGGACAAAAGAACCTCCGGCTCCGGGCACATCTCTTTGACTCCACCGTTCTCCCTGCATTAACATACGCCTCAGAGACCTGGGCCCCTACGAAAGCAGGATGAGAATGCTATTCGGGTCTCCCAGAGAGGAATCGAAAGAGCTATGCTTGGAGATATCACGCCTCACTCAAGTGAGAGAAGGAATCCGGAGTTCTGACCTCCGTCGCTATTCCAGAATCAGGGACGCTGTCTCGTTTGCCAAGGCATCGAAAATCAGATGGGCTGGACATGTAATGCGATTTGGAGACAACCGCTGGACTAGAGCCATTACCGACTGGATCCCACAGGGATGTCAAAAGATCACGTGGCCGCCCACCTACAAGATGGTCAGACTTCCTTGTCAAGACCCTGAAGGAGCGGTTTGAGGCTCTTCATATTCCTGAATCAACCAGATGCCATTGGGCTACATTGGCACGTGATAGGGTCCAATGGAAATGTTACTGGCGCCCTCTCGAGCAAATCGATGAATAACGGGATTCAAGTGATCAAGTGAACAAAAGGAAAATTAACAGACCACCTCAATCTCATTACTGAAGAAAAGAATAGTTGGAGGAGAATAAATGTGTTTTTAAGCAGAAAGATTTAAAAATCCCAAATGCTAAGAAAGAAAATTGCATAATGTCTCTATCTCAAAATCAGAAATGGGGCCCATGTCTGCATCTGTTGATATCACAATATTTTACAAGACTCAAGAAAATACATCTGTCTAGTATATTGGTTCATCAAAAATTAAAAACCTGGCATACTTATTTTCTTGGTCTTGTCAAATACTGTGACACCAACAGATGTAGGTATGGGCCTCATTTGTTATATTGGTCCATAAAAAAAATTAAAAACCAGTGGGACCTCCCTCCCTTCAAGCTCCAGCAAGGTCTCCCTCTCCCCCTATCAGGTTTGTGACCTCTGTACCTCACTGCAGACACACCTAGCCCCAGTGAAAATGTTCAGGAATATTCACAGGGGACCATGTCCCAAAATTCAAAAACTTGAGGGTGCTAATGGATCAGTGTGAACTGCTTAGAATCTATCTCACATGAGATACAGTGATCATACGTCCCTAAATTCCTGGCCACCCACACCAAACTCTGCAAACAACCAGACACATACTAACTGTACTATTTAACCACCCAAGAACACACAATTGCAATCTACGTTGTCATAATCGGAAAACAGCACAGAATTCTATCAAGATCATTGAGGGAAGTCACTAGCCTAGATGAGCCAATAATGAGCTATACAACCTGTCTGATAATGAATTTTTGGAAGGAATTGTTAAACATGCATATGGAACTCAAAGAAACAATTGAACACAAAATCAAGAAAATACAAGAGGACATGAGAGGAACTGAGAAGAATTGCAGACCAAAATTCAAGCAGAAATGACAGATATTAAAATGTGGTACTTGAAATGAAAAACACTGGAAGGCCTCCATAGCAGAGTAAAAACTGCTGAAGAAAAAATGAGTTATCTCCAAAGACGGGGTCCAAAGATTCTCTAGACAACAGCAGAATATAGTAAAAGATTCACAATTAATCAGAGAAAACAAGAGATATTTGGGATACAGCCAAAATAAATAACATAAGTATGATTGGGATCCCAGAAGGCAAGAATAAAACCCTGAAGAAAGGGGAGCTGTCATAGCCATCATTCTGAGAAGTTCCCAGAACTAAAAAACGTTGCTCCCAGATTCAGGAGCCAAAGGGTACTAACTAAAAGAAAACCAAATAAGAACACCCCAAGACACATCCTAATTAGATAGACAAAAACTATAGACAGAGATAAAATACTGAGTAGCAAGATCAAAGAAGGGGAATCACATACAAAGGAGCTTCCCTAAGATTTACACAGACTTCTCAGATGAAACACTCCGAGCCCAAAAACAATGGTGGGACAATGTCAAAAGACTCAATGAACTGAAGGCTGCACCAAGAATTCTTTACCCAGCTAGACTCACATTCAAATAAAGGAATGATACACAATTTCATGGATAAGCAAAAATGCAGGTATTTCATAGACTTAAAAAGAGGACTGAAGGGTCTAAAGGAAAATAAGACAAAACCCAAAAGCACAACAATTTTAAACAGAAAGATGGCACAAAATCCTATTACAATAATCTCTCTCAATGTCAATGGTCTAAATGCACCAAATAAGAGACACGGAGTGGCAAAACAAGAATAAAAAACTGAATCCAAAATTCTGCTGCTAGGAGAAACACATCTGAATAATCAGAGCAAACACAGACTCAAAGTCAAAGGCTGGAAGACAATTGTCCATGCAAATAACTCCTCCAAATAGGCGGTGTGGCCATATTGGTATCTTATAATAAAGACTTCAGGCTGAAAAAAAGTTAGAAGGGAGAGTGAAGGTCATTTCTTAATAATTAAAAAGATGTGTACCAGGAAGAAATTACACTACTAAATATATATGCACCCAACAAGGGGCCAGCAAAATTTCTTAAAACAACTGCTAATAGATTTCAAAGAAGATACTGACAGTAACACAATAGTAGTTAGAATTTTCAACACTGCTTTATCAACTCTTGATAAATTAACAAGACTGAAACTCACCAAAGAAATACTGGCCCTGAAGGAAGAAATCGAAGAAAGAGTGCTGGTTGATATATACAGGCTTTTCTTTCAAAAAAAAAAAAAGCTGATAATACATTTTCTCCAGTGCATATAGAACATTCTCCAAGAGGGACCACATGCTGAGCCACAGAGCATACTTCAATAAAATTAAAAAAAATACAAGATGCGTCTATTTTTTCAGACCCCGATGCACTGAAAATGGAAATTAACCACACACAGAAAAAGAGAGTCAAACACCTGGAAACTGAACAGCTCACTGCTGAACAATCAGTTGATCATAGAAGAAATCAAAGGAGAAATCCAAAGATTCCTGGAAGCAAATGAAAATGAAGAAACCAACTATCAGAACTTGTGGTACACAGCAAAAGCAGTGTTAAGAGGATTGTTTATAGCTCTGCAAGCATTCATTAGGGGAAAAAAGAAAGGGCCCACATAAATAACCTGACTTCACAGCTCAAAATATTAGAAAAAAGACCAACAAAAAAGGGAGCCCAACCCAGGGAGAAGGAAGGAAATCATAAAACTTAGAGGGAAATCAATGAGCTGAAAATCCCAAAAAACAATCCAAAGATTGTGAAACCAAGAGTTGGTTCTTTGAAAATATAAACAAGATCAACAAACCTCTTGCAAGACTTATAAGGACAGAAAAAAGAGAACCCAAATAAATAAAATCAGAAATGAAAAGGAGGAACATCACAACAGAAACCACAGAAATCCAAAAGGTATTCAGAGATTACTTTGAGAGTCTGTATGCCACAAAAATATGAGAATCTCAAAGAATAGGATAAATTCCTGAAGTCCTATAACCAACCAAGGCTGAAAAAAGACCTGCAATACCTGACTAAGCCTATCACCATCAGCAATTAAAAGTCTACCCAAGCACAAAAGTACAGGTCCAGATGGATTCACTAGTGAATTCTTCCAAACCTTTAAGAAGGACTTAATGACAGTCCTTTTCAAGCTCTTTCAGTAAATAGAAGAGACAGAAACACTCCCAAACTACTCCCAAACAGGCCCTGATACCCAAAACTGTCAGAGACAACACACAAAAAGAAAACTTCCAGACAAACCTCCTTGATGAACACAGATGCTAAGATCTTCAACAAAATACTCTTGATCACTTGATCACTTGAATCCCGTTATTCATCGATTTGCTCGGCGGCGCAAGTAGCATTTCCATTGGACCCTATCACGTGCCAATGTAGCCCAATGGCATCTGGTTGATTGAATAATATGAAGAGCCTCAAACCATTCCTTCAGGGTCTTGACAAGGAAGTCTGACCATCTTGTAGGTGGGTGGCCACGTGATCTTTTGACATCCCATGGGATTCAGTCAATAATGGCTCTAGTCAGCGGTTGTCTCCAAATCACATTACATGTCCAGCCCATCTGATTTTCGATGCCTTGGCAAATGAGACAGCGTCCCTGATTCTGGAATAGCGACAGAGGTCAGAACTCCAGATTCCTTCTCTCACTTGAGTGAGGAGTGATATTCCAAGCATAGCTCTTTCGATTCCTCTCTGGGAGACCGAATAGCATTCTCACCCCTGCTTTCATAGGGCCCAGGTCTCTGAGGCATATGTTAATGCAGGGAGAATGGTGGAGTCGAAGAGATGTGCCTGGAGCCGGAGGTTGCATTCCATGCCGCTCTCTTCCTCCTGTGCAGCTCAGGAAAAAACAACAACAACAACAACAAAATACTACACCGAATCCAAAGACTCATCAAAAGACTATATATATCATGACCAAGTAGGATTCATCCCCAGAATGCAAGTATGGTTCAGCATTTGCAGATCAATCAACATATACAACATATCAATAAAGAAAAAATAAAAACCATATTATCATATCAATAGATGCAGAGAAAGCATTTGAGAAGATCCAAAACCCATTCAGGATTAAAGCCCTCCATAAAGCGGGAATGAATTGGAAGGAACCTTTCTCAGTATAGTCAAAGCCATCTACCAAAAGTCCACAGCAAGTATCATATTCAATGGGGAAAAACTGAAAGCCTTCCCTAAGATTAGTGACAAGAATGACAACCTTTTAATGTATGTTCTGTAATCCATAGTCTGGAAGGGAAGGAAAGAGAAAGAGAGAGAAAGGGAAAGAAATAAAGAACCTGCCATGGAGCAGGGCTGGGGAAGGGGAGGGAACCGGGGATGTTGGTGGTGGGAGATGGGCACTGGTGGAGGGACGGGTGCTGAAACACTGTATGACCAAACCCAAACATGACCTTTTTAATTGTATATCTTTTTATTTTGTATATCTCACGGTGGTATAATAAAATACTAATACTTAAAAAAAAAAAGATTAGTGACAAGACAAGGTTGCCCACTCTCATCTCTTCTATTCAATCTAGTACTGGAAGTACTTTCCATAGCAATCAGAGAAGCAAAGGACATTAAGGGCATCCAGATAGGCAAAGAATAAGTCAAGCTATCACTATTTGCAGATGAAATGATATTATACTTAGAGAACTCTAAACTTTATACCAAAAAGCTCCTGGAAACAATAAATACCTATAGTAGAATGGCAGGGTTCAAATTCAATACCCAAAAGTCAATGGATTTCCTATGTGCAAATAATGGAAGAGAAGAAAGGATATTAAGAAAATGATTCCATTCACAATTGTGCCACAGAAAAACAAATAACTAGGAATCAGCTTATCGAAGAGTGTAAAGGACCTGTACAAAGAAAACTACAAAAACACTACTTAAAGAAATAAAAAGGGGACCTGAGGAAATGGAAACACATTCCCTGCTCATGGATTGGAAGAATCAATATTGTCAAAATGGTAATACTCCTAGAACTTTATACAGATTCACTGCTGTCCCCCTAAGGATAGCCATTGCATTCTTCAAAGAAATTGACCAATTTTACTCCTAAAATTTGTATGGAAAAATAGACCCCCACGGATGCCAAAAGCAATCCTTGGGAAAAAGAAGGTGGGAGGCATCACCTCTCCCAACTTCAAACGTGCGACAAAGTGGTATTAATTAAAAGAGCATAGTATTGGAATAAAAACAGACCTGGCACCCATCCTCAGAACATGATCATTTAATCTTTGATAAAAAATTCAACAGTACAAAATGGAATAAAGTTGAGTATCCTGACACCCATTCTCAAATACATAATTTAATCTTTGATAAAGAAGCAAAATGTACAAAATGGAGAAAGGAAAGCCTCTTAAACAAGTGGTGCTGGGGAAAACTGGGAGGCTACATTTAGAACAATGAATTTGGACCTCGGTATAACAACATGCACAAATATCAGATAAAGAGATTAAAGATCTCAATTTCAGAACTGAATCCATAAAAGTATTTTGAAGAAAATATAGGAAGAACCCTCCACAATATTGAAGCTAAAGGCATCTTCAAAGACAAAACACCACTAAAAAAATCAATTGGAAGCAAAGATAAACATATGGGACTACATGAAACTAAAAAGCTTCTTCATCTCAAAAGAAACAGTGACCAAGATATAAAGACAGTCCACAGAATGGGAAAGAATATTCACCCAGCATCTATCTGATATGGGTTAATATCCAGGATATATCAGGCACTCTGAACTTTACAAGAAAACAGCCAACCCCATCAAAAAAGGGGAGAGGAAATGTACAGAAAATTTGAGAAGGAAGAAATTCAAATGGCCAAAAGACATATGAAAAAATGCTGATCATCATTAATCATCTAGAGATGCAAATCAAAACAACAATGAGATATAATCTCACACCACTGAGACTGGCACATATCTAAAACAACAAGGAAAACAAGTGTTGGTGTGGATGTGTGAAGAAAGGGACTCATCCACTATTGGTGGGAATGTCGACTGGTACAGCCTTTTTGGAAAACAATATGGACATTCCTCCGAAGACTGAAATTGAGCTCCTTTTTGACCCAGCAATACCACTTCTGGGAATATACCCTATAAGACCAAAAACACAGTGGAAATACCATCTACACCTCTATGTCCATAGCAGCACTATTTACAATAGCCAGAATCTGGAAACAACCAGTGTCAGAGAACAGATAACTGGATAAAGAAACTGTGGTACATCTACACAATGGAATACTATCTAGCTGTTAGGAAAATTGAAGTTATAAAATTTGCCTATAAATGGATGGATGTTGGATAACAGATTTAGCATATCTGGGAGCTTTGGTGTTTTGCCCACTCCCAGCTTAATCTACTTAAGCCAAGTTTCATTCTAATGAGACCTCTCTTCTATGTAAACACTCTAGAGGGTATGGCAGTTACAGAAGTCACCTTGACTGAATAACTTCTGACTTATACATCTACTAAGACTTCTATGTTTTGTAGATTGGGCACAGCTCCTCTTTATATCCACTGCACCCAGCATGGGACAGTTAGAATTTACCAGGAGACTACCACCCCAGCTACGTTGAGACTATAGGAAGACTATAGGAAGAATCATACTAGTTTGCTCTCAAGCAGGCGGGTGACCCTTTCAGTATATGGAGGAACAAGGTACTCAGAGTCACCCTGGTGCAGATAATAAATAAAAGTTCCTTGTGGGTACCATCTAGATTACATGAAGCTCACAGAATTAAGATGTACTACTTTTATACCAGCTCTCTCTCTCTCTCTCTCTCTCTCTCTCTCTCTCTCTCTCTCTCTCTCTCTCTCTCTCTCTCTCTCTCTCTCCCTCTCCAGTGTTTTACATAAGAGATAATCTCCTCCTGTAGAGGGATTAGTCCTTGGCAGTAACCTTTGTTTATACCTGTAATAGGGTGAGGGACCGTCCTTCTACAATTTGTTTAGGGTTCTCTGCTGACAAGACCCTCCCTGGATTACTTTGGTGTATATAAGGGGACTGACTTGAGGCCCCCCTTTTGCTCTTTTTTATGAGTAGGACTCCTCTCTTGTGAGATCCTCTCTCTTTGGTGGGAGACTTAGGCTCTCTTTGTATGGTCTAAGTTCTGACCAGAACTAGAGTTCTTTCATTATATTGAATTGCTGTGGAAGAGCTTTTGTACTATTAAAAAGCCTTTTTTGGGACTGCTTGCCGGACTCGTGAATTTTCATCTGTTCCCCGGAGGTCCTTGGAGGTAGAAGAGAACTTCTGTCCTGACACTGTCAGGGACCCAGCAGCATCCCCAACAGATGGACATTGAGAGGATCATGCTGAGTGAAATTAGCAACAGGGAAAAGAACAGATATAGAATGACTGCATTTATTTGCAGAATATAAAAAAAACATGATACCAATAACCAAGGCCAGACAAAACATGGATCAGGAGGTCTTATCAGTGGGTAGAACCTACTGCAAATGTGTGGGAGTCAGAAGTTAGGAAATACAGAGAAAGGGATAGTGTACTAACAAGTATGGTAAATAGTAACACGGCGTAGAACTGAGCATTGAAAGTAGGCAAAAGGATATACACAATAACCTCTAAATGTATATATTGCAATCCACAATGTGTAAAAAAGAAGTGGAAGAGAGAGAGAGCGTGCTCTCGACAGGAGAGAGAGAGAGAGAGAGAGAGAGAGAGAGAGAGAGAGAGAGAGAGAAGTGAAAATTGCCTGCCATAGATGCAGGCTGGGAGTGGGGAATCAGGGGACATTGGTGGTGGAAAAGGGCACTGGGGAGGGATGAGTGCTGGAACACTGTATTAATGAAACCCAAATATTAATACTTTTTGTAACTGTATATCTCATGGAGGTATAATAAAAAAATTTAAAAATTTAAAATCTAAAATAATAATTTATGGTCATGTTTTATTATTCATAGAATTTCAGTTTATTTTTAAAAATGTGGTGCATTTTAAAATGATGGCTTCTAAGTGTACGTAGTGCAACCCACAATGTGTGGGAGAAGGAGGAGAGAGAGAGGGAGAGAGAGAGGAGATAAAGAACCTGCCATTTAGGCAGGATGTGGGGAGGGGAGGGAATTGGGGACATGGGTGGTGGTTGAGGGGCACTGGTGGAGGGCGGGGTGCTGGAACACTGTGTGACCGAAACCCCAAGCGTGAACAACGTTGTAATTGTATAGCTCACGGTGGTCTAATAAAATGTTAAAAAAAAAGTGGTGCATTTTAGTAAGAGGTAAGACTACATTCATCAGCTATTTTAGGAATGTTAACTGAGGGAAGTAAGATTTGAGGAAAGAAAATGGAGGAGAAAAGAAACAGGTGATAGAAATTAGAGGAAGAATTGGAAGTTAGGGTTCATTGTAATATCCAAAGAATGAAGCAATCAAATCTTAAACATATATATTTTCAAAGATCCCAATTCCTGTATCTTAAAGGATACATGAAGGTTAATTAACTCTGGGTCATGATTTCAAGATGTTCTTGGACTTACCAGATAGTTTTACTGCCACCTATGAGCTAACAGAGCTTGGAACACAAAGGTGCTAGAAATCACATTTACCCTGACCTTAAAATGTTAGACATATTATAGGATAAACCTTTTCTCTCCTTTTGCTTAACTCCCTAAAATACATAACCTCAGGTTTAAAAGCTAGAAAATTGGATGCTAGTGGAAAAAAACAGTCCGTGATAGGACTGAGTAGCACACTGATTATAATGGCATCAAAATCAGGCTTGCCAAATTCTTAAAGGCAAAGAAGTGGTGTGTGTTGTTTTCTTTTACATAAAACTCCAGAATCCCTTGATCTGTTGAAAAGATTATTACTAAATTAGGATACAAACTGGATTTTTATAGGCATTAAGCGACATATACCACAAAGTGGGATGGCAAAATGGATGGCAATTAGGCTTAAGCAAGCTTTTTTATTGCTCCTGAAGTTGTTTTTCTCCCACAACGAGAAAGCTGGAATTCTCCTATCTCAGTATAGCACTAGTAAGATGTTTGCTGACTCTAAAAAATTCTGCACTATTGAATGACAAAATAGCACACGATAAATTATCCAACTAATTCTGGAAGATTACTTGCCTAACCTTCAAGTTTGACTTGAGATAAAATATATAGATAATATAGTTCAACTATTGTTTTTAAGGAATAAAAGAAAATGAGGACTGCGGGGAAAGGCTGAGGTGCAAAATCCGGGGAGCAGGGTCAGGGATCCCCTTCTGTCCTAGGGGATCAGCGATGGATGGAGAAAGATGCAAGAATCCGGCGAAGTTTCAAAATGCTTTACTTAACACAGATTCAGGCATACAAATCAACAATAGGAAGAATCTTGTGCTCAGGATTCCTGGCTAGAACCCAGGCAACGTGTAGGCAAAAATGGCAATGGCGGCGACCACGTGTTAAGACCCTGTAGAGAGGAGACAATGGCAAGGCACCAGCAGAAAGGGGAGAGCACCCCAAAAAGAGAGCAAAGAGAGAAAGCAGCCTAATTTCATATCCCTGTAACTCACCCCTCCCATAGGAATGGAAAGCCAACAGGGTCAAATGCCTTCAGGTCATTTCTCCCAGGACCTCACCTAGGCCCTTTGAGGATGTTAATGTTGTGTCTTACCTCCCTCTCCACCCCCAAGATCTTCCTAGGAAATACCTTTGCAGGGGTAGAGAGAGGAGTTTCTGAGATGAGCTGTGTCTCAGGATACAAAGGCATGCATCTGTACCAAAGAATATCTATAGCCAGTTAAATATTTCACCATGCGTTCACAAGAGTCTCCTCTTTATTCCATGGTTGTTCTGTATATTAGCTTTGAGTTATCAGGGAGTCATGCTTGTTTGCTTCGAGGCAAACAGCATTTCTTTCTGGTTTAATTACTTAGAGATACAACGTGGCCAGACAAATATACCGGTAAGATCTAGCTAGTCCCATGATGATTGTGGCGCATGAGAGAATATTTATACCAGCCAGTATACAATACATGGTCAGATAAACTGCCACATTTAAACTGCCCTCCTATCTACAAAGTGACCTGCAGGAGGCAATTCCAGGCCAGAGCAGAGGCTTTAGGCAGGGTGTACTGCAACAGAGGATTTAATTTTTTTAAAACCTATTATGTTCCAAGAACTTTGCTAAATATTTAGCATTAATTTTGTTAATTCATTCAAACCTTAAAGCAATTCTATAAGATAAATATCCACTATATTAATTTTTATAAATGAGAAACCAAATTCAGAGAAGACTGTCCAATAAAAAAATTCATTAAAGTATATCAAATCTGGAATTTTCTTGCAAATTTGTCTTATTTTAAAAAATATAATTTTTGGGAGATATGTATCTAAATTCCAAAAAAATGTAAGATTGGTTAATTAAAAAATAGGAAAGAAAAATGGAGACCCAATATATTAATCATGTTAATGTGGAGATGAGTACACAGGTACACCCGGCAGAGCAGAAACCAGCTTTCCCCGTTGGAACCCCCTGCACTCCATGGACCACGAGAGCAACTTCGGACCCTGAGTCCACCATCCCGATGGAGCCTCAGGAGGGAGGCCAGAGAAACTCCCACACCTTGCTGGCAGCGATCTGTGTCACAATCCACACTCTGCAGCTGGTAAGATCTCCCCCAGCATATTAATCCACTCTCCAGCCCACAGATTAATCCAGTCTCCAGCCCAGCTTGTCAGAAACCCAGCCTACAAGGACCCGCCCTGCAGAGACCCGCCCTTCAGAAGAGAGTATTTCAAACCCAGGAATGCTTGAGCCTCAGACACAGGTACACCCGGCAGAGCAGAAACCAGCTTTTCCCGTTGCGCGGCCGCTGTCGTCACGCATTCTATCCTCAAACTACCACAAATATTCTACCCACCCCTCTGAGAGAGCCCCACAAAGCAATGAGAATATAGTGCCCGCATGGCAGAGCCTGGCAAAGCTGTCCGATGCGTGTTCGATATGCCAAACCCAGTAACAAAAATGTTTATTTTCCTGACCCCGAAAGAGCCCTTAATACGGCAGCAGTAAGAAAGGCAAACAAGCAGTGCCTGATAAAATTTCACGGCTGTCCTAGGCTGCCAAAGCGAAGAAGGACTAAAATGACTGTCTGTACTTTCAATGCCGCGTACACTGGCAGCGGAAGCATATATTGAGGATCTGATGCTGCAAGCAAGAAAGATCAAGTGCGACATCATTGGTCTGACTGAGGAGCGAGGGGCGTCAGTCGCATCATGCTGTATTTGACACCGGAGAAGAATTGTTCCTTGGAACATGTGATGAAAGAGGCGTCGGTGGCATTGGTGTCCTTGTCCAACACGAACATGGCTGTCAACATTGATTCATTTGAATGCCTAACAAACCGAATAGGGCGATTACACTTGAGGAGATGTGGCCCACTGCCAGCAATTTCTATCTTCATTGTCTATGCACCAACATCCACATACAAAGAAGATGAAATTGAGAAATTCTACATGGAATTGGAGGAGTTCTATAAAAAAAGATCACACCTTCTACAAGATCATAGTCGGTGATTTTAATGCCAAGATAGGACCGAGAAGATCGGCTGAAGAACTCCACATCGGGACCCATGGCCTAGAATGGAGCGAACAGGGTGAGAGACTATCTGAGTTCATCATGTCCACCAAGACTATTCATGGGAACTCACAGTTTCAGAAGGCTGAAGCGAACCGTTGGACATGGGAATCTCCCTGGTGGACAGTTCCACAATGAAATTGACCACATCATCTTCAATCGCGGTTTTGTCTGACCGATGTTGCTGTCGTCCCCAAATTCCAGACAGGATCGGACCACCGTCTCCTTCGTGCAAAATTCTACTTCCCATAGCGGGGAGAAAAGGCTGCAAAGTTTAAGAAGAGAACTCCCAGAGCGACCACCAACTGGGAACTCTTTGGCACCATTGCGGCAACATGGGAAGATACCATCATTGATGACATCGATGAAGAATACAACCGACTGGTTCAGCACCTCCATGATTGTGCGAAGAATGCCGAGAGAGAGAAAGACACAAAGGGCGGCTTGTCTTCAGAAACTCTTGAGCTCATTCGCCAACGTGGCAAGGCGCGAGCCTCAGGAGACCAAATGCTAACGTCCAAGCTTGCTAAACAGTGCAGAGAAGCGATAAAAGCAGACCTCAAAGACAGAAGAGCAGAAATACTGGAAGATGCAGCAGAAGCCGGGGAAAAGTATTCGCACTGCCCGCCTGTCCTTCGCCAACTATAAGACCAAGATGACTGCCCTCCGACGCCCTGATGGATCTATCACATCTTCCAGAAAGGCAATGGAGAAGATTATCCAGGACTTCTACTCAAATCTTTTTGATAGCCACATCCACCTGCCCACATACCAAATTCCACAGGATGGATACGTCATTCCCAACGTTCTCCCTTCTGAAATCCGACATGCCATCTCATCGGTAAAGAAGGGAACAGCACCAGGCCCAGACAAAGTCAGACCCGAACACCTGAAGAATCTGCCGTCGGTGCTCATCAATACACTAGCTCGGCTCTTCACACGCTACCTGTCCGGATGCAAGGTGCCCTCCCAATGGAAAACCAGCAGGACAGTTCTACTGTTCAAGAAGGGGAGACATTCACGACATCGGCAACTATCGCCCCATCTGCCTGTTGTCTGTCATCTACAAGCTGTTTACGAGTCATCCTGAACAGGATTAGCAGAACACTAGATGAAGGACAACCATGCGAGCAAGCAGGTTTCCGGAAAGGATTCAGCACAATCGACCATATCCACACAGTAACCAAGCTCATTGAGGTTTGTAGGGAGTACAAGATGCCGCTCTGTCTCACGTTCATTGATTTACAGAAAGCCTTTGATTCTGTGGAGACTGAAGCAGTCATCGAAGCCCCTAGTCAAACAGGGTGTTCAAACCCAATACATCAAGATCCTTCGTGAGCTGTATTATGGATTCACCACCAGGATCTCACCATTCTACAAAGAAGTGATCATTGATGTCAAAGGGGGTTCGACAGGGTGATACCATCTCACCAAAACTCTTCAGTGCCACCCTCGAGAACATCATGAGACAATTAGAATGGGAAGGAATGGGAGTGAAGATAGATGGTCGGCAACTACACCACCTCCCGCTTCGCTGATGACATCGTTCTAATAACACCAAACATTAGCCAAGCGGCACAAATGCTGGCTGACTTTGACCGAGAATGTGGAAGGTAGGTCTACAGCTGAATCTGAAGAAAACTATGTTCATGAGAAATGAACTAGTTCCAGAGGCCCCATTCACTCTCAATGGAACAAACATCTCTGAATGCAGCAGTTATGTGTACCTAGGTCGAGAAGTCAACATGATGAATGACCTAAAACCTGAGCTGCGCCAGGAGGAAGAGAGCGGCATGGAATGCCTTCAAAGGCATCGAAGAAATAGCTAAAAAGGACAAAGAACCTCCGGCTCCGGGCACATCTCTTCGACTCCACCGTTCTCCCTGCATTAACATACGCCTCAGAGACCTGGGCCCTACGAAAGCAGGATGAGAATGCTATTCGGGTCTCCCAGAGAGGCATCGAAAGAGCTATGCTTGGAATATCACGTCTCACTCAAGTGAGAGAAGGAATCAGGAGTTCTGACCTCCGTCGCTATTCCAGAATCAGGGGCGCTGTCTCGTTTGCCAAGGCATCGAAAATCAGATGGGCTGGACATGTAATGCGATTTGGAGACAACCGCTGGACTAGAGCCGTTACCGACTGGATCCCACGGGATGTCAAAAGATCACGTGGCCGCCCACCTACAAGATGGTCAGACTTCCTTGTTAAGACCCTGAAGGAGCGGTTTGAGGCTCTTCATATTCCTGAATCAACCAGATGCCATTGGGCTACATTGGCACGTGATAGGGTCCAATGGAAATGTTACTGGCGCCGCTCGAGCAAATCGATGAGTAGCAGGATTCAAGTGATCAAGTGAA